>CM021102.1:157028417-157287690 GCA_007115665.2 Sequoiadendron giganteum
GTTGAGGGATTAGGGTTTAAGGGTTGAGGGTTAAGGGGTTGAGGGTTGAGGATTAAAAAGGGTATAGGGTTGAGGGATTAAGGTTTAAGGTTTAAGGGTTGAGGGTTGAGGGATGAGGGATTAAGAGGGTATAGGGGTTGATGGATCAGGGTTTAAGGGTAGAGGGTAGAAGGGTTGAGGGATTAAGAGGGTATAGGGGTTGAGGGATTAGGGTTTAAGGGTTGAGGGTTGAGGGTTGAGGGTTAAGGGTTGAGGGATTAAGAGCGTATAGGGGTTGAGGGATTAGGGTTTAAGGGTAGATGATAGAGGGGTTGAGGGATTAAGAGGGTATAGGGGTTGAGGGATTAGGGATTAAGAGGGTATAAGGGTTGAGGGATTATGGCTTAAGGGTTGAAGGTTGAGGGTTGAGGGTTGAGGGTTGAGGGATTAAGAGGGTAGAGGGGTTGAGGGATTAGGGTTTAAGGGTTGAGGGTTGAGGGTTTAAGGGTAGAGGGTAGATAATTTAAGGGTTTAGGGTTTAACCTGGTTAAGGGTTGAGGGTTGAGGGTTGAGGGTTTTAGGGTTTAAAGGTTGAGGGTAGAGGGTAGAGGGTATAGGGTTTAGGGTTTACATATTAAGGGTTAAGGGTAGAGGGTTTAGGGATTACAATTTGCGGTTTAAGGGTAGATTGTGTAGGGTTGAGAGAGAGGGAGGGGTTAAGGGTAGAGGGTAGAGGGTTAAGGGTAAAGGGTAGAGGGTTTAGGGTTTTAGGGTTTATAGTTTAAGGGTAGAGGATTTAAGGGTTTAGGGTTTAACTTGGTTAAGGGTAGAGGGTAGAGGGTTTAGGGTTTAGGGTTTAAGGGTAGAGGGTAGAGGGTAGAGGGTTTAGAGTTTACTGATTAAGGGCTAAGGGTAGAGGGTTTAGGGTTTAGGGATTACAATTTATGGGTTAAGGGTAGATGGTGTAGGTCTGAGAGAGAGAGAGGGGGGGTGTTGAGGGTAGAGGGTACATGGGTTGATGAGGAGATACAGGAAGGGAGGGACATAGATAGATGAGGGTTGATGATCCAATGTTTAGGTTAGAGGGTTGATAATTAATAGCATAAGGTTGAGGGTAGATAGTTTAAGGGGCTAGGGTTTAAGGGTTTAGCCTATATAAGATTTATAGTTTAAGGGTAGAGGGTAGAGGGTTTAGGATATAGGGTTTAGGGATTAGGGATTAAGGGTTAAGGGTAGAGGGTTTAGGGTTTAGGGATTACGATTTATGATTTAAGGGTAGATGGTGTAGGGTTGAGAGCGAGAGAGGGGGGTTGAGGGTAGAGGGCAGAGGGTTAAGGGTTTAGGGGTTTAGAGTTTAGGGTTTAAGGGTTTAAGGGTTAATGGTATAGGGTTTACAGTTTAAGGGTCCCACTCCCTCTCTCTTCCACTCCCTATCTTAGGTCTTCCCCCCACCATAATTGAATAAATATTTCCCTCTCAAGTCTCTCTCTCTCTCGGGTCTCACTCCCTCCCATGCTACCTAGACTAATCTACGTCACTCCAATGCCCTCTCTCACAATCCCTCTCTATCAGGATTCACTTACCTCCCACCCTACCTAGACAAATATATTTCACTCCAACCCCCTCTCCCACACTCCCTCTCTCTCTCTCTCTCTCCCCCTTTGGTCTTTTTGTATCTCTCAGGTCTCATCCCTCCCAACCCCTATCTCGTTGTTAGGTATTTCCCCCCACTGTAACTGGATAAATCTCTATCCCTCTCAAGTATCTATCGCTCTCAGGTCTCAGTCAATACCACAATACCTAGGCTAATCTCTCTCACTCCTATCACCTCTCTCTCTATATCGAGTGTCACTCCCTTTTTCTCTATGGAATCTCTCCCTTTCAAAACAACACATTTAGCACTCGCTAAATTTGGCATGCGCCAAATGTGTTTTACCTTGAAACAGTAAAATAGGGGTTGACCTTGTGATTTAGGCCCACATGCTTCTATATTTGTCTGGTTCAACGCTTTATCCAATTTAGAAACGCCTTTTTTTTATGCAGTTGACTTCATGTTGTACCCATCTAAGATTGATCCATCACCTTTTTACCACCAATCTGCATGGTAGACAACGTAGAAGGAGACATTTTGAAGTTTCTACATCATTTTACATTATCTATGGTAATATATTCATTTTGGTTATATTGAAATGTTTATATTTAGTATATTTATTTGTTTTTGAAAATATAAGCTAAATTTCTTTGATGATTTTATTAATCATAACAATTAGACATAGAATTCAGCATTGAATTAGATGGGATTTGCATAAAAAAGTTTAATTTTTATGAGTTTGAAGAACAAAAAAATGAAAAACATGATATTTACTTAACACAAATTTACTTATGAATTCTATTTGCATTGCTTATAGTAGTCCATTTCCAGCATGGCCAGTGGAACTCACTCTATTTCATTTTATTTTCAGCTAATTTGGAAAACCTAAGAGCTTTCATCAATGTTAATGCAAGTTTCCATTAATTTTTTTGTTCCATAAAAAAATCACCTTCATCACATGTGCTTAGATAAATTCAAGTGAGTTGACATAGTTGTTAATGCAAGTTTCCATTCATTCATACCATTTACCTTTCTAATAAATAAAGAAATGGAAAATTTTGTGCAATTAAGAAAGCTTATTTTCTTTCTAAGTTACCTCATTGCCAAAGAAATAGTGAATAATTATAAGATATAGCATCACAAACCCTTCTTTTAATTCATATTCTTCATGACTTCGTTGACAATCACAAATTTGGTTTTGAGAAAAATAAACACAAGATTATCTAGTTTTCATTTAGGTGGAAAAAAATTATACCCTAGGTTTGTGATGTAGAGTAGGGATACAAAACCTTCAAAAATCACAATTAGATCAGTTTCAAACAATCTTCAATCTCAAAAAGCTCAATTCAATGCTCAACTGACCAATTCACATTCACTTCCTTGTAGAATTCACAACAGATAAATTTTTTCATATCTTATCATATCTTAGTCAATGGAACCCTCTCTAATGCATATAAACACTAAACCCTTGATTTAGGCCTTTCTATTCTTGAAACAAGGAGGGTTTATTCAAAATCAACGTTTCAGGCCTCTGGTGTAGGAGCACCTTGTAAGCTCAATTTTGTCAAAAAGGTCATCTTTAGTGAGCATGGTCAAATGTTAGAATTTTAGTTCATTTTGATTATTTTGTCTTCAATTAGACCATTTATAATGTATTTGGAGCTAAGGGAGTTTAGTTGTGTCATAGCTTGCAATTTGGCAAAATGTGGTCAGAAACGTTGCTAAAAGATGCAAAAGTTGTAGAGTTAGGTGCATGCAAGGTTAGGTAAGTGGAATGTCAATTCTAGGAATTCGTTTATATTTTTATGAGTCCATCAATGTGAGGAGAACCTCGAGGAAGAGGTGAGAGTATGGAAAAAATGAAGAAGATCAAGAAGTATTCCCTATTTTTAGTGTAAAATTCTGATTTTTGACTGGTAAATCTATGTTTCAGACCATTGTATGACCTCATATAAGTGGTTCATGGTCTAAAATCTATGGGAAACATTAAAGTAATGTATCAAATTTCATTTTTAGTTATTTTGATTGAATTTCATGGAGGTTTGTGGGTTTTATGATCATTTTGGTGCTAACGGGTATGAAACCCTATTTTGGGGTTTTGAACACTAAGAATGCATGTATGAAATTTTCCTTCAGTGGATACCTCTATAACTTAGTGAAATGAAGAATTTTTTTTTTTTCCATTTTCAATAAGGATTCAATAGTTGAAGAGTTGATGGAAGCGTTTTGTGAGTTGCTGTCCTAGTTGATTTCTTGTGTGTCTTGACAAAAAAATGAGGTTTCAAGTAAAGTTTTGAGGAAATAAAACTGTTAAAGGTTGGGAGTAAGTTTTTAGAGCATGTGCAGGCTATTTTTGAAGTTTTCCAATTATTGGTTGGGTCTGGTGTGTTGAGGAAGTCCAGTTTTCAATAAATCCCTAGGGGGATCCTAGTTTTAAATAGCTTAGAGTGAGGGTTTGAAGGTTGGTACCCTATTGAATGTTCTAGTCCCTAAAATAGGTGGAATCTAAGGTTTTACAACCTATAAAAATAATTTCCATGGAGACCAAAAGCTTTGAAGGTGTTTAAAGTAGTGTCTCTTTGTAAGAGTGGCCTTATTGGCCTAGTTGCTTGAGTGGAACAAGGCTAGTTTGAGGTATTTTCTCCAAAATATTTTATAGTAGTTTTGAGATATGTTTTAGGCCATGGAAAAGGGTATCTGAAAATGCTGTTATAGTATTCATCAGTTACCCGGTTCATTAGATATTAGTGAATTTCCTATGAGGAAGGATTACTAGTTTGTAAGTGGTTAAGGAGTGAGTGATACAAAATTGGTGCAGGGGCACCTAAACCTTGTATTGAAATAAAATTGATTTTTGGAAGGTCTAATAGACTAAGTTGAAGTTTCTTTATTAATAAGCAATGAGGAAGTTGCAAAATATATTGAATTGTAAAAGTTGTCAATCAATGTCAATGATGAAAAATAAGATCTAGGTGGTTTGAGAATGGAATAGGTTTTATTTTCATGTTTTATTTCATGAATAAGGAAAATAAAGACCATTTAAGGTTTATTAGGTTTATTTTTAAGTCTTGGTAGTCAAATGTGCAAAAAAATGCATTCTTGCTATAAAATTGTCAATATTTGAATTTGTAGCCTTTTGAAGGGAAATCCTTGAATTTGGATGTAAATGTGCAATAATTAGGTCTAAAAGGTTGTAATAGGGTGAATTAAAGGTTATTGAGTGATTTAGGAGTCCTTAGGTGTCAAAATTAAAAATTTACAAAATTTATGTAATGTTGCCATGTGTAAAAGGTCTAAAATGCAACTTAATGAAGATTAGAAGGTCTTAATGATTAAAAATCAGTTATGGGAATTGGAGGGATTTGGAATGAAATCAAAATATGTTTAATAAAATTCAATTCCTCGAAGGAGAGGTTTTTGGTTGATTTGTAACCTATTTTTGATCAAGAAGAATGCTATTTTCTAGAAATTTACTGGTTTCTCTCACTTTTCTTGTTGTTGTACAACCTGTACAAACTCTAAGATGATCTGAAATTGGTTGGATGTTGTATATTAATGAATTATCTTTAATTTCCACCTATTTATAGGTTCTAACTCTTTGTATAGCGAAAATTATCTTATATTTACTGTTGCTACCTACTTTCACAGTGTTCTTGGATTGAAGGGTTTCATGATGTAATTCAACCCATTCTACTTTTTGTGCCTACTGTAACTTGTGGAATGTGTCTTATAAATTTTAAAATACATGCCTAACCTATTTATAATGTTGTGGGGTGAAGGTTGGGTGTTTGGGATGATGTTCTAGGATTGTAGCAAGGTATTTTTATGGTGAAAATGAGGGCTTCAAGTGGTGTTTTGACAAAATGTGGGAAGGATTGTCCATGTAATGTACTATTCACCATGTGTAGGGTCTGGTAAGTGTGTTTGGTGCTTTGTATGGGTCTATCAGGTCTAGGAGATAGGAGTTTCATTAAAACCCCAAGTATTTTGCTTGAAATTGAGGGTTTGGTGTATTAGGGGTCTAGAGGTCTTGGACCTAGAAACAAATTAGGAAATTGGAGGTTTTGAAACATAACATACTTCTCTTTGAGGAGTTTGAGTGAAGATCTAGTGTTATGGTGGGTCTATTGGAAGTCAATTTTGGTCCAAAGGAGTTGATGTTGAGATTTACCTATGTTTTATAACTTATAAAGGGGTATCTTAATCATCCATGAGTTTGTCAAGTGTTTTGGAAAATCTTGTTGAAAAGGCCCTTGAACCGAGTTACCTATGCTACAAGGGAAAGCGTAGAAGTTGGGATTTTCAGTTGAACATCTGATTTTGCTTTGGAATCTGATTGATTTGGTGTATTGAATGGTTTCCACCCCTCTCTGCATCAAAAATGGTGTTTCTTGGTAAGTTAAGTGATCAAGTTGTGGTTATAAAGCATGTCTTTCCAACATTCTTCCCCACTAGAATAATGATGCCCCTACAGTCAAGAAGCATACAAATTCACTTACATGAATAAGCATTGCATTTGATGATCTACACTATGATAATAGATTTGCGAGGCATGTAAAATTTAGATATTAATACTTTAGTGTGGATTGGAGTCCTTAGAAGCCTATTTCATTTGATGAAACTTTGAAAGAGTGTGTGTAAGTCTATTAAGAGCCTTCCTCTAAATATTTGAAAAAGTTCATTATGGATCCCTACATGTACTGCATCAACCTCTAGCTACTTTTCCAACTCTTCGAACACACTCAAAATCCCTACTCTAATATCGAACCGTACAAACATCTAACTCCATCATATGAAAAATATTGTCTAGCATAGACATGTTTGATAATTCCAAACACCTTGCTGCCTTCTTTCATAAAATTATTTGGTGTGTTTCATATTTAATGCAATGTAATTAGTGATATCAATATTTTCATAAAATGCATTACTTACTTTTGTTCTATGTGTGTTTGTGGTTCTAGGTGTGTTTGTGAACATGTAGCATTGAACGTCATGTCAAGGAAACAATCAAAGCCTCTAACACTAGAAGAACATGCAGTTAAAAATGCAAGGAGAAGAGAATAAAAAAATGTAGCTCATGAAGCAAAGGAATTGCAGCCCATACAACCAAAAATTCCCGTGTAATCTAAGAGAGATGTCAAATTGGAAAATCAAAGGGCACGAATGAGGAAAGTTCATGGAAGGACATGAATGGATACCAAAGTTGGGGGCACATCATAAACCATAGGTGAAGCTCAATGCACATCTCCAGTTGAAGACACATCGGCAACAACATGTGGTTTTCCAAGTACATTGGAAATCGCATCTCCAATTGAAGACACACCATCAACAACATTGCGTTTTGAAAGTACATCAACAAACACATCTCTAATTGAAGGAACTCCACAAAAGACATCTCAAGTTGGAGGTACAAAATCATTTACATGTCAATCTCAAGGTATGTCATCAATTGCACCTCCGATTGAAGGTACACGATCTATCCCCAATGTTGTTGACCTTCGCAATGTTGACACAAATTTACATTTGAAAACTCCTCCTAGAGTTTTGCATAGAAAACCTACATTTTTTATGGATATTGATTCCAACATTTTGAAATGGATGCCTAATAAGATTCCAAAACATACATGTCAAAGATATGCACATAGGATATGGAGTTTTATTTTTGCGAAGCTAAGTGAGGGTGGAAGATGTCAACTATTTGTTGAAATGATGAGGCAACTCAAATATAGGCCCACCATGAAGGCTCTTGGGCTAAGAGTTTCAAATGACTCAAGTGAAAATTCCATTGTAAAGAACTTGATGAGTCCATATGAGAGCATGGGTTCTACCTCACACACGAAGGATAGTTGTGCCACACAACATGTGATGACAACAACACTATTAAGCAGTCAAACAAGGAACAAGCCAAACCTTAAAAAGGCAGGTAAGTCTTTGAAAATAAGTAGATCATCTCTAATGAGAGCCAAAGGAAGGCATGAAAGCGTGGAGGATCCAAATAGCAATGAGTTATGGGAATTCTCGGGTAGAGTGCCATGAAAAGATACAAGAATTGCTCAAGGCTTGAGATCTTTAATTGTGTTATATTGGAAGGATAACACAAGGACCTCTCCTAATCAAAGAGATGTTGTAAGAAGGAGAATTTGTAGTAAAATCCGTGAGCCACATCCAATGCATTATTTGGATACAACTCAAACCCAATTTTTTGCTGATTTTGTATAGAAGTTTCCTAAAATTAAAATATGTCAAAGGTATTTTGAAATGCCAAAGCCTTTTTATGTCAAAATAAATCACACACGCACTACTTGTTGTTGTAGGGTTCATATTGAGTTTTCTAACCATTATGATTTTTATCGACGTATATGTGTAGATATGCATACTGACAATGTTTTGCAGGAATGTAACATGATGCCTCCACCTAAATCGTCAAAGAAATTTTTTTCTTCCATTTTATGTGAAAGAGAGGATTGTCAATTTTTTTACAAGAAGTCACGTTTGGATGGCACATGTGATCATTGTGGTGACATGCAAAATTTTCCAATTTTCCAACACATGGCTAGTACACACACAATTGGAGACAAAATTAAGGAATTTGGAAAATATAAGACAGTGGCATACAGTTTAAAAGATGGAAAAGAAGCAAAGAAGTGTGAATTGGTCAGTGATAAGATTCCAGTGTATCAGTTTATGGGCATTTTTTGTGATTAGGTGGTCTATGAGTATGCAACACATACAAACAAAGCACAATGGTTGGATTCACAATTCAAGTTATGCAAGGGCACATTTCCACTTTGTCATATCATTTTAGTTGTCGACTTCGCTAAGAACTACACACTACAAGCAAAAAATGAGGTGCAATCACAGTACTACAACTTAACATAGGTTGCTATTTTTGTGTATATAGAATTCATTCATGCAAATGATAGTATAGAGGAAAATAGGAAAGTATTGAGGGAGTACCACTTTTACATCAGTGATGATCGCACACATTCTACAAAGTTTGTTCAAGGTTGCTTTTATATGTTCTATGTTGATCTAGCTAGCAGGGGCATATCATTTAGTCAACATATCATATGGTCAAATAATTGTACATTGTAATTCAAGAATGCCAAAATCTTTTACTGGATGAGCAGGATGCATAGGACCAGTGGTGTTCAACATATGTGGAACTTCTCAGAGATCGAGCATGGAAAGGGGGAGCATGATGGAGCAGGTGCATGTATCAAAAGAGACCTACCATGAGAAGAGTTAAAGTACACAAAAAATGTAAAGTTGATAGATGCAAGATCAATTGTCCAGTGGTGCAATGGTGCAATGGGTCTAGGTAGTGAAGGTAATTCTTTAGTTCGTAGATTTTTTCATTTAGTAGATGATACTAACATTGAAAAATATGAGGATTGTTGTACACTAACAGTATTGAGTGAGCTACACTCTTTTCGAAGCTCTAATGCAGGTACATGGACTATCCATACACGGAAGATGGAATGCTTTTGTTCTGCATGTACACTTCAAGCATGGAATGATTGTGAGTCAATAGAGTGGGTTGAAAAATGGTTTGTAAGAAGTCTAACCCCACTTGACACTTATCATCTCCAGATGGCTCTAAAAATCATGGAGATGCACTCATCCATTGACTTTGATCATGTATCGTACCTACTAGAACCAGGTAATATATCTTACTTACATGTTTTATTATGATGCTTAGTAAATATATCTAACAAGATGAACATATCAATGCAGGGCATGTTTATGTGGTGATTGTAGATGAAGACAATGAATAGGGTACAAATTATTACCTATGCCATTGTATCGAGGCCAAAAAGAAATTGGAGGCCGTAGTTATAGACGAAGAAAACATAGAATATCCTACGGGTTCGGTGGTTGTTACTGGAACATGGATTCGAAGGTATCCAATTAAGAATGTTGTAGTTTGGTTTTTTGAGGACTTCAATTTGCATCAAAATATTCTTCACTACTCGAACCTTTTCATGACCACCAACGTTCATTTGATCAAATATAAGGGCAGACCTGTGAATAAGAACTTGTGGAAAGTGCTTGAGTCTGACCACTAGGCAATACTTGACACAATAAAAAGTAGAGTAGACTTGGATGGCTCCCTAGATTTATTTGTAAGTATGCACATTGAATTTTTAAATTCATTTTATTGATCATTGCTTTTTTTCAAGCGTTTAAGTTTGATTGTATAAGGGTTAGCAAAATTGCATTAATGTAGATATGCAAAATGATGGTTATATTCTTCTCTCCATTGAGCACCTTTAAGCTGGTATTCTGATCAATAACAGGGAATTTAACCAATGAAAAACATAATTTCATCCAACTCAAACCAACATTTTTCCCCAACAACTCTTTTTCATCAACTCTTCACTATTTCAACCTAGTTTCCTTGTACGTGTCCAAACACCAAAACCAAGGAGTAACTATTGACCTTCTTAACAAACACACAAACCATTTAGGGTTTTAGATACCCATTACGCTTATTCCAAACATATATCAAATGGGAATATCACTCTTTTGGACCAACACCTTGCAATAAGGACTTTTCATCATTTTAGACCGCTAAATAGGTCACTTTTCCAAAGGACCTATACCTTAAAAATTCCTTCTCACCCAAATTTTGATTGGGAAACACTCACTAGTGAAAAAAACCCCAAATTCCACAATTACTTTGCAGAGACATGTTTCCCAAACCACCCTTCCATGATCCCCACTTTTTTTGCTCTTTACATGGGGGTTTATTTAAAAACAATCTTCTAAGGATTTCCTGACCCAACCAATACATCCAACACTTCATAAAAGACCTGCACAAACTCAAAAGGATAGAAGATCTTTTCTGGCCACAAGTTTCCTATCATTTTCCCACTCAAACCACTCAATTTCACCCAAATTAGGCCACTTTTTCAAAGGGAATCTACTTTAAGATTTCCCTTTCACTCAAAATTCAATTGGGAAGCCTTCTACATGTGTTCAAACCAAATAATCCACCATTTACCCTCAAAAAATTATTCACCCAAACACCAAATCACAAAACCATCCTTTTAAGCCAAATAACGTAGGGTTTATTGAAAATCACACATCCAACCCTCACCAAAACTTGCCAATACTTCAAACAGGTCTAAATACCTCTTCCCAAACTTAATTCATCAAGAAATAACACTGCAAAACCTTTTTACACACTTTACTATCTCAAAACCTCACTATTTCACTTCGAAAACACAAATTTTCACTCTAGGGCTTCATGCCTAACAAAACACTTGACCTCCTCTGCACAAATTCCACATTCCCACACTAGTTTATTGATGTTGCAGACCCATTCCTCAAGTTGTAGTGGCCACAATGAGAGGAATGGGCCAGTTTACCATATTAAATGACTTTCAAACCTTACTTGACAACATCTTGACTCATTCATCCTAACTAGACTCAACTAAGAAAATGGAAGACAATGTGCTCTACACCATATTCCTTATTAGTGTTTGATGTCATATGCATTTATGACTGTTATTGATCCTTTTCTGATTGTGAGTGTAGGTAATACTGAAGTTTGTGAATGTTTAAAAAAAGAACAACATCGGTTGGTGGTTCAAGTGTTCAGTGGTATGAGAAACATCGGTTGCTAGTGCATTTTGTGGTTATCAATCTTCTCTTTCTTTTCCATCTCGTAGATTCATTAGATTCTTATATGCTACATGTTTTATGTTAATTATGTCAGTGATATATTTGAAATTTATACATATGATCATCGAGAGATGAGAAAGTAGTGAAGGGCCACATCACCATTGTAGGACCTTCAATCAACCTCCTTATCTAGCATGCATGAAGGTGATAGTAGGTCTCGTTAGGTGTATGAATGACATAATTTAGTTATTCCTCTTTTAATGATTTTTATGTGAGTCCATGTCTAAGATTGATAGGCTTTTGCAAGTTTTTTGTGGACCAAATTCCTACGAGAGTACACAACCACAGAGAGGCTACTACCCATGTGTTTCGTAGGGAGCAGGGGATTCCCATGTTTTGAATCATTTTGGAATGCAAATAACTGGGCCAATTGAGGTGGATTGGAGAAATGAAACTAGGCAACAACTCCTTTTGTTTCTTCTTACATACAATATATTTCATGATCTGTGTTGTAAATGGGAGGATTATTTCCCTGCATGTATTGCTACAAGTATTGACAAATGGGAAGATTTTCAAGATGTTCTTCCATAACTATTGTAATATTTGTCATTGACTTAGTGTATTTTTTGATATGCAAAAATTATGAGAAATTAATATATGCAAATGTGTATATTCCTTAATATATGCTTCAACTAAATGTGTATATTACATTTAAAATTTGTTGTAATGCTTAATGGTTTACATTTAAAGTTGTCTTCAAGGAAAAGCATGTGGATTTATGAGTAAGAATGAAATAATTTCTAATATAATTGTAGAAAGTCATATTTTATTGCCCCTACCTTGTCAATCCTACCGAATTGGCAAGCTAGTGAGCTCACGGGCTTGCCAATTTTGTAGGGTTGACAAGCTCAAAGAAATTGATGCAACCTAGGTCATATCTAACATACCTCAATTCCAACTAAGACTCCTTTGGAGCAACTTGCTAAAAACTTGAAAACAATGTTGTCCAACCTCACTTTTTCATGTAAAAACACCCCAAAAACACCAACTACCATCCTACAACTGAGTCCAACCAATTTTCAAAATCATTATGGATGTTGGAGTATAAAAATACACTTTTTTTACATTGGACAACATTAACCAATCTGCTAAACCACCATTGGGAAATATTAACCAGTCTACCAAACCACCAATTCCTCCACTTTTAGGGCATGATAAGCCCTCTAACATAACAAACCCCAAAACCCTCTTCATTCACAAGTTAGGCAAGGGTTTATTGAAAAACCATAATCCAAACCTTCCCATAGCCAAAAAAAGCCCGAAACACCTTAAAAAAGGTCTACACAAGCTTAAAAGTTCAAGAGATGTCGCTGCCCCCAAAGATTTCTTCAAACCCTAGCACTAAACCACCATTTTCCACTAAAAAATGCACCATTTGACATCTAGGGTATCATGTAAAACCCTCTATTCACCTCCCTTGCACACATGTTTTATAACCCTAATTAAGCCTTTCCATTGAGTTATATAAGCATATAGTGTGTGGAAGGCTTAATATGATATTTAATGCACTGAAAACCCTTAAAATAGGGTATACAAACCGACCCTCAATAATTGGCTTCTAAAATGTACAAAATCACTTCAAATCCAACCAAACCAAAACTAAAAAAGAGTTAAGTCTGATGCCCACCTAATTCCATAAAAAAAAGAGCACAATCGCTCTGAGCTACATTCAACCGACTCGATCCCTTAAGGGTCCAAAGTGCAAAAGGACATCAATATTTGAAGGGGTATTACTCATAAAATATGGTGCTTATGAAATATCTGTCTAAATCTACAAGATTATGTTGGGACCCTATACAATAACCACTCTCAGTTTTTTCTCTCTAAGAGGAATTTTCTTGTGGTGTCATGTTTTCACTTGATGGAAAAAGTGTCAAATGCAAGTAGTTGAAAGTTCCAAAGTGGCACAACTTTCATTATGCAGCTTGTGTGACCGAACCGACTATTCCAACGCATTTGGTTGGGTACGTTTACGCTAGGCATGATCATATTTTGCACCCAAACACATGGAATCACTCTGAGCTACGTTGAACCAGATCGATCCCTTAAGGGTCCAAAGTGCGAAATGGCTGCAAACTTCAGCATGCTATTACTCAGATAGTGTGATTCTTAGAAACTTCTCGTCTGATCCTAAAAGATAATGTTGGGCCCCTCTACCATAACCTCTCTTGATTTTTGCTATCTCAGAGGAATTTTTCTGTGGTGGCGAATTTTCACTTGGGGAAAAAGCTGTCAAATGTAAGTAGTTGAAAGTTGCAAAGTGGTGCAACTTTTGTTCTGCAGCTCGTGTGGCCAAACGAACTGTTCCAACGCATCTGGATGGGTATGTTTACGCTAGGAATGGTCCTCTTTCATACCCAAACACGCGGAATCGCTCTGAGCTATGTTTAACTAGATCGATCCCTTAAGGGTCCAAAGTGCAAAATGGCTGCAAAATTCATTATGCTCATATTCAGATACCATGACACTTAGAAAATTCTGATTTGAGCCAACGAGATCGTGTTGGGTCCCTCTACAATAACCTTTCTTGATTTTTTCTATCTCAAAGGTATTTTCCTATGGTGACGAATTTTCGCTTGGGGAAAAACATGTCAAATGCAAGTAGTTGAATTTGCAAAGTGGTGCAACTTTTGTTCTGCAACTCGTGTGACTAAACAGACTGTTCCAACACGTCCAGGTGGGTATATTTTCATTGGGCATGGTCATATTTCTCACCCAAACACATGGAATTGCTCTGAGTTACATTCAACTAGATCGATCCCTTAAGGGTCCAAAGTGCAAAATGGTTGGAATTTTCAGCATGCTATTACTCAAATACCATGATGTTTATAAACTTCTCATCTGATTCTAAAAGACTATGTTGGTCCCCTCTACAATAAACTCTCGGTTTTTTCTATCTCAGAGGCATTTTCTTGTGGTGGTGAATTTTCACTTGGGGAAAAAGTTGTCAAATGCAAGTAGTTGAAAGTTGCAAAGTGGTGCAACTTTCATTCTGTAGCTCGTGTGACCAAAAGGACTATTTCAACATGTATGGGTGGGTACTTTTATGCTATGAATTTTCCTCTTTCACACCCAAACACATGGAATCACTCCGAGCTACGTTCAACCAGATCAATCCCTTAAGGGTCCAAAGTGAAAAATGACTACAAACTTCAACATGCTACTACTCAGATACCGTGATGCTTAGAAACTTTTCGTCTAATATTACGAGATTGTGTTAGACCCCTCTACAATAAAATTTCTCAATTTTTTCTATCTCAGAGGCATTTTCCTGTGGTGGAAAATTTTCACTTGATGGAAGAAGTGTCAAATGCAAGTAGTTGAAAATTGCAAAGTAGTACAACTTTCATTCTATAGCTTGTGTGACCAAAAAAAATGTTCCAACGTATCGGAGTGGGTAAATTTATGCTAGGCATGGTCCTCTTTCGCACCCAAACACGTGGAATCGCTCCAAGCTATGTTCAACCAGATCGATCCCTAAAGGGTCCAAAGCGCAAAATGGCTGCAAAATTTAGCATGCTCATATTCAGATACCGTGACACTTATAAACTTCTCATATGAGCTTACGAGATTGTGTTGGGCCCCTCTACAATAACCTCTCTTGATTTTTTCAATCTCAGAGACATTTTCCTGTGGTGGTGAATTTTCACTTGGGGAAAAAGTTGTCAAATGCAAGTAGTTGAAAGTTGCGAAGTGGTGGAACATTTTTCTGCAGCTTGTGTGACCAAACAAACTTTTCCAACACATCCAAGTGGGTACGTTTATGCTAGGTGTTGTCCTCTTTCATACCCAAACACGTGGAATCTCTTTGAGCTATGTTCAACCGGATCAATCCCTTTAGGGTCCAAAGTGCAAAATGGCTGCAAACTTCAGCATGCTGTTACTCGGATACCATGATGCTTAGAAAATTCTCATCTGATTCTAGGAGATCACATTGGGCCCCTCTACAATAACCTCTCTCAATTTTTTCTATCTTGGAGGAATTTTCATTTTTGAAAAAAGTTGTCAAATGCAAGTAGTTGAAAGTTGCAAAGTAGTGCAACTTTCGTTTTGTAGCTCGTGTGACCAAACAAACTATTCCAAGGTGTCTAGGTGGGTAATTTTACGCTAGGAATGGTCCTCTTTTTCACCCAAACACATAGAATCGCTCTAAGTTTTGTTCAACCGGATCGATTCCTTAAGGGTCCAAAGTGCAAAATGGCTGCAAAATTTAGCATGCTCATATTCAGACACCATGATGCTTAGAAACTTCTCGTCTAAGTCTATGGGATCATGTTAGGCCCCTCTAGAATAACCTCTCTCTATTTTTTTAATCTCGAAGGCCTTTTCCCGTGGTGGGGATTTCTCTCTTGGAGAAAAAGTTGTTGAATGCAAGTAGTTGAAAGTTGCAAAGTGGTGCAACTTTTGTTCTGCAACTCGTGTAACCAAACAGACTGTCCTGATGCATCTGGGTGGGTACGTTTATGCTATGTATGGTCCTTTTACCCAATGAAACATACAAAAATCACTCTGATCTACATTCAACCGACAAAATCCCTTAAGAGTTCAAAGTGCAAAATGGCTGTAAACTTCAGCATGCTTGTATTCAGACACTGTGACGCTTAGAAACTTCTCGTCTAAGCATATGGGATAACATTGGGCTCCTCTACAGTAACCTCTTTTTTTTTTTCTATCTCAGGTGCCTTTTCCCGTGGTGGTGATTTTTCGCTTGGGAAAAAAGTTGTCAAATGCAAGTAGTTGAGTGTGTAAAAATGACTTTTTAGCCATTCCACTTATTCTATCCTACTATAACTTAGTGGAATTACATAATTAGGGGTAGGGAATATATGTTCATGGTTTTTGGTGTAGGAGAGGTGAGTTGAGTGGTTTGGTGTGATGCCCTAGTTTGCATTTTAATGAGTTTTGGTGAAATTTAGTGGTTTAAGAGTGGAAATGGTTGAAATCCTCTAGGGTAGTAGTTTGTGAGGGAATTTTAAGAATGTGCAGGTTTTTTTAAGAATGTTTGATACATTTTCAAGGTTTTATGATTTGTGGGAATAGGATTTTCAATAAACCCACCCATTTTAGGCGTTTAGCCATAGCAGCAAGGTAGTGAACTGTTTGATAAAACGCTTTGGTAAACATGTACAAAAAATGTGGTAGCATAGACAAGGAAGTGAATTGTTTGAGAAAATTCCTCAAAGAAACGTGGTCTCATGGTGATGGAATGTCATGACAATCCATAGCTGTGAGGATTTGTGACTCGAGGATTGTGATTAATGATTGGAATTGTGTTTAGTGAGATTGCAGGAACTCCCCTACTGCATCAATGTTTTAGGGTTTTATCCATAGCAGAAAGGAAATTAACTGTTCGATATAATTATTTGATATACATGTATGAAAAATGTGGTAGCATAGAAAAAGGCAGTGAACTCTTTGAAAAAATGCCTCAAAAAAATGAGGTCTCATGGTGATGGAATGCCATGACAATGCAATTTGATTGTCATGGCATTTCATCACCATGAGACCACATTTATTTGAGGCATATTTTGAATTAGTTCACTACCTTGTCTATGGCTTGTCATGGCATTCCATCACCACATTTATTTGATGCATTTTTTCAAACAATTCATTGCCTTGTCTATGCTATTGCTTACTATTATTCTTTTGATATATTTTGACAAGATGCTTTGGTAGACATGTATGAAAAATGTGGTAACATAGACAAGGCAGTTAAATTTTTGGAAAATACCTCAAATAAATTTTGTCTCATAGAATGCCATTATAAGAAAATGGAATTAGCAGTTGCTCCTAGTTATTAGTTATGCAATGTGAAGAAATTGCATAACTTTGTAGGTTGAATTTGTACAAACTATATTGTAATTGAAATTTTGTCATCTATCAACATCTAGTTATTAGTTATGCAAAGTGAAGTAATGCTTTGACTTTGAAAGATGTGCAATGCAATGTAATCAATGATATGAATATAAACTACAAAAATCCATTTTTTACAATTCATTAGTTATATTATTTATTTTATTTGCTATCTATATCTCGATATGCTATGGAAATACCTTTCAATTTTAAAAAAAAAAGTTTTTATCTCTCGTTCTACAATTTTTCCTATTTTTTTCAAAAACTCTTATACTTTTGGTTTGTCAAAATTTTCCCCAAAAGAGTTTTACTACTATGCATTGGAAGCATGAAGCATACACATGAATTCACACAATAGAGGTGAAGTATACATGTGAATAAGTGAAGCATACATGTGAATAAGTGAGGCACAAATAATTGAAGCATTCTAAGGGATACAAACCACCACAAATGGAGCTTATTTACACAATACACTTTAGATGGGGCTTATTGAGCATTCAACAATAATTAATTAAGCATTAGATGTAATCAAAATCCATGCCTACAACATTCAAGCATACAATTTACATGATACACATGATAACATCATTCAAGAATGCTAGTAGAAAAATAATATTTTCTTTAATCAAAAAGCCAAAAGGCTATACAATGATATATATTGATCAAAGTATATGCAATATATCCAAAAAAACCATACAAGCTTAGTACAAAGGATCCATATGGACATAAAATTTCACGTATATATAGATAGTACAAAACATATGTTCCAAAATGCCACATATGCATACAACAAACAACCCTAATACATAGGCATTTCCCTCTAGGGGAAGGAAATAGATCTTGTGTTGCCTTCAAAATTTGGCTGGATGGAGTGATTATTGTTTCTCTTGTCTTTCAAACATGCTCGCTAGTCCTCCTCTCTTCACTCTAGACCTTCAACTGATACAATAAAATGTAAAGATGTTAATACATAGAAATTGAATTGTGGAATGGCATATAACAAAATATATAATCAATTACCGCATATATATAGTCATCATGCACATTTACAACATCACCACATCGACGATCTAGAGTGACAATCACCTTTAGCAACCATCAAGATAGAAATTAAACTACATAAAAGTATCATGAAAATTTTCTATAATAGACCATAAAAAAGAAAATATAATGCCAAATTGACTAGTCTATTCCATACCTCTCTCAATGGATCATAACTGGCTATTGCTGCAACAAATCCATGGTCCATCATGCCACCAACATCACCAGGGATGTCTCTTGTCAACAATTGAAAATTAAACAATATATCAGGCATCATGTTGATATAAAGATCAAGAGGGGATAATGGAACATAAGGTGAAATAAGAGAGGGTAATGGGATGGGAATAGAAGGGTGATGCAGAGAGGAGGCTCAAACTCATTCAAAGTGACAAATTGCCTTCAAGAGGAATCTAACAAGATTAAAATGTCCTATTAGAGTAATCAAAACAATCCTCAAAGCTTGAAAACAATTGGGAGTGTAATTTCTCACTTTCACCCATGTAACCTAGCAGTAGTGCAAAATCAATTTTTGGCCTTTAACTCCCATGCTTTCCAAAAAAATTGACAATAAGAAGGTGTATTCAAATACCCATTTTAGATTTATACAACATATATCTTAACTAGATACAAGTCTTTTGGACCAATCCCTTGAAATTAGACTCTCAACGCTCTCCTAAGCCATGAATTAGGCTAGATTTACAAAGAAACATACCTTTAAACTTAACAAAGACCCTTGAAACCTTGGAGCAGAATTTCCTATGACCTCAAACCTCTAAAAAAACAATCAAAACCTAGGTTTGACACCTCCAACATAGAAAACTCCAAAACCCTCAATTTCATGCCAAGTCAAGAGGGTTTATTCAAAGTCCCAATTCCACAACCTCCCAGACCATGCCACCAATTCAGAAATGTATATTATGACCCCAATATTCTCTAAATATGGAAAAAACTCCACACTCTCATTGATTTCCACAAACCCTAGACCCAAGGCTCCATCTTCATGTGTTTTTCTTCACAAAACTCATCAAGACAACATGTTTATCTCCTTAGTTCCTTCTCCACAACTCTAATCATGCAACCTACAACCTACTTAGACTCCCTAGGGACCATTAAACTAGTTATAATAGGTACAGTCGGTGTAAGGGCCCTTAAATCATTATTTTGGTTACAAAACCCTCAAACAAGGTGTCCTCGGCCTGTCACAGGAAAATAAGGATATTTACCACAAATCACAATGGATCTCCCTCAAACCTGTTCCAAAAGATTGTTAAAACCTGCCACCACAAAGTAAAATTATTTACATGGAACAATAAAACTGTACGGTATCATACAGGTCTTCAAATGACAAGAAAAATCAGAAATTTGATGAAAAATAGAGATATTCTTATTGCCAATGCTTCAAAATTCAATCCAATGTTACAAAATAACTTGTCATTTATTTTTAAAGGCTTCTCCTCATCAAACCAATGGCAAAATTTCTTACAAATACTTTTTAAACCGCTCATGACCGTTGCATTACAAATTTGTTGCATTTATGCAACTCACAAATTTGGCATTTGCAAGTTTTGACTCTTTATTGTTTCCAAGACCCTCTTAAAAACCTAAAATATTACAAATAGTCTAATGATACCTTATTCAACTAAGAAAACATGACTTACTCAAGAAAAAATCATCCTATCTACCTTGACACCCCTTGTCAACTTTGACAATTCCTTCCACATGATTTGCAAACCTTACATGATGAATACAAAAGCCCCTCAAAGTTGATCAGTTACAATAGAATGGTCACATTGGACCTTATTAAGACTCAAGAACTCAACTCAAACATTTTAACACACCTTTCCTATCAGAAACTTAATGAATAAACATAGAAAAGAGTGGTGCCCCTGCACCAAAGGGATTAATGGAACATTGGATGGACTATTATATATTGATGGGATGGGCTAGGATGGGATAAAAAATATAGGGTGGAAAATTAGAGGTTAATGAGATGTAATTATTAGGGAATAATGCAACAGAGGGTGAATTAGGAGGTGTCTAGGGTTTGACTATAGTACACGAAGTGCGAACTTGACCTGTCTGTAGCAATAATAGAGAAGATTTATCTAGGATGAAATGTGGATAAATATGGTATAACATAGGATGATATAAAGGAACATAGGGTGGAACATAGGGGATCATGGAACATCTAGGGTGAAATAATAATGGGTACAATAAGATGGGAGTAGGAAATAATGACACATGGCATGGAATAGAAGATATTAGTGGGATGGGCTAGGAGGGAATCATGGAAAATAGGGTGAACTATTAAATGTTAATGGTATGGGATTAGGAAGGAACAAAGGAACACAAATTGAATTAGGAGAACATAATGTGACACGATCAAGGAATACAAATGCAATGTTTGTGTTTCTCATCAATTTTTTAGATTTGTATATACACAAAACTATGAAAACTAGCTAACATAGTTTTATAACAATATTAATGAATAAAGGCTACCCGAGTGTACGTTGTTTGAGGATATGAATTGCGAGGTGTGGAGGAAGATGGTGCACCAGGATTTTTTTTGAAATCTAAAGCATGTTATGAGACAAAAAATCAAGTATAGCATTCAACTGTTCAAATAAAATAATAATAAATTTAATACTAGTTGCATACCTGTGGACTCGTCATCGAGAATGTATAAGGGTCTGTAGAAATAGAGTATGCCTCATGAATAGTGCAAACCTAAAATTTCATCATATCAAAATTCTACTAATTAGTTATTTTTAAACTTCAAAATATAATTTAATAAACAACATTAAAATAACTTGCTAAATTTTACTTGAGTGTCAATGTCGAATGTTACATTGAGAATATCATCTGTGAAATCCATCGCCTTTGCAATTGATGTAGGCTGTGTAGCTGCATCACAAGCACTCTGATAATCATACATGCAAACAACACCACAAGCGCCACAATGGTGGGGTGGATCTCGGGGCCTAAACGTCTCCTCCACACCAGGCTCTACTAGAGGACTTGCACACTATAAAATGGTATAGGTGAGTGAGTCAATCGACTTCAGTGTGTCCACCTCTACACTATCATTAACAATGGAAGGAACGACGACAAGCTCCACCATGGGTCTGGCCAAGCCTCTCAGTGCCAATTGTGGATTACGTCGTGTAGCAGGGCTATCATGTGTGGAGCTCCCACCTCTACCCTGGAAGTCTAAGATGTCAAAATAGTTTGGCATTTTGTTGAGGACAAACTCGCAATAGAGTTTCCTCAAAAAGTATTGCGCCACCTCATGGCTATTTCATGGAGGTTGGTCAAATACCATCCACCATCGCTCCCAAAATTTGTTTTTAATTAACTCATGGTGGCACCAATGGATGGGGAACCTCCTACATGTATGAGACAAAGGTTCATTGGTTCTTGGGTCTATAAATAGGGCACACAAGTTGGATTTGCTAATTTTTTTTTTTGACATCTACATATGACAAACCACTAGCATAAAATTATCTCATCTCATGCCTCTTATTTGATCAAAAATTCATTTGCTTGCTCATTTCTCCTACATGAGTTACAATTGACTTCAATAATTCAACAATCCCTCTCCTTTAAGGGTGGGTTTCGACATGCTCGGTTAATCTTCCAATTAATTGTTTAATGTCTGTTTTATTGTTTTCAATTTGTTTTTGAATATTTTCTTGTGTTCCTTGAGGATGCCTATGAATTTATGGAGGGGTTCTGGGTTGTTCTTGTATAGGAGGATCTTCGTGAGGAGGTGATTGTGAATTATCAATGTTTCAAGGTGGAGATTCATTCCCAGAGAATTAGAACAAAGTTTTATTATAAAAACCTATTTAAATTTGCATTGTAAATCAAATTCAAAATAAATAGAATAAAAATACATACCTCTTTGCAATATTTGACCTCTATAATGTGTTGGCAACATCCTCATGGAAAATGGCAAGCTGAGGATGTAAATAATGGATGAGATTTCACGAGCACGAGTTGCAGACCTGAAATCCTCTTTCTCAAGCTATGGGTTGAAGAGAAATGAGGGTTTAAAACCCATTTTTTTCCTTTTATGTCAACTTTCCCATTTGGTACATGCCAAATGGCTTATTTCAAGCTTTTTTTGGACGTTTTTTTAATTTGGCACCTAAATTATGTCACAAATTGGTGCACTTACCCAAAAGGAAATAAATACATTCACCCAAAGGAAGCATTTGACTCTTGTAGATTTTCAAGATGGTCTTGCTACTCTTGCTTTCCTTCCTCTTAACTCTTCTTGGTTAGGCCAAGCAATCTAATTTAGGTTTCAAACTCCATAAAGAGTTATTCATCGTCATCCAAAGTGTTGGGTACCAGATTTAGCTTTGAAGATTTTGTAGTACTCAACAAGGCACTATAAAAAGGTATAAACTTGGAGTCCACCAGATCCTTGAGATGACCAAATTGTGTTATGATCTTTTCTTTCTATACTTGTAGTTGGAAGAATGAATCATGTAGATTTTCAATTATAGACCTTGTGCTGAATCATGGGCACTGGAAGCTTTGTCAATTTGGGACTCAATTGAGTCCATCTCATCTTTTTTTATTTTATAGACCCTAACCACTTGATACAAAATTGAAATAAAACTCCGGCTTCCGCCACAGAAGTCTATACACCTTTAATATTTTGTTATAATTTTTTGTGTGCAACAACACACTTCTCCATTACATCCATTAGTTTCCTATTATTTATTTATTTCTATATTTATTTCTCTAAATTCCATTTCAACCCACTAGCATACTCCTCAAATGAATCAAGTAAAAAATTTAAATTGTCCATACTAGATAAGGAGTTGTTAATACTTACACCGGGTATGGCCTCCTATAGAACCTTTATTGCCTCATCTATCATCTCTCCACTCTTCGAATGTGTCTCAATAATTTCTTTGCAGGAATATGTGTGGAAAGCATCATCCAATTGAAGCTTGTAAAGAGGAAAAATATTTTCCATATCCACATACTCCTGCTGCATTGGAAGTTTCAATAACTAGGTAGACACTACAGGCTGGAACTGTAACTGTATGCTCAACATATTATTTAATGAATCTCTAGAGGTATCAAAGGATTCACCAGTAGTCTTTACATCCTCCTTTGCAACCTTCCCCTTCAAATAATTTTCCTTATCACCAATGTTAATTGGTGTCTCTATATCCCTCTTCTCCTCATTGTTGAATGCATCCTCATCCTTCTATTCATCACTCTTTTTAGGAAAATATACACTAGTATATTTTTCTTTGTTATCTAGAGGAATAATTTTCTTTGGTTGGCCTTGAGTGTTCTCAAAATTTATCTTAGATACTAGAGGAGGTGTTTGATGATATGTAGTAGTATCCTCCTTTGCAATGTCTTCTCCAATAGCTCCTTCTTCTTCAACATTTTCCTCATGTATCCAACATTTTATTTTGCAATTTCTTCCACTTTTGAAAGAACATTATTCTACACATTTCCTTCTTCAGTGTCATGCTCATGTTGAGTATCATCATGTTGTGGTTATTCTTCAATGTTCAAATCTAGAGCAATCATATCAACATATATTTCTTCTGTATAAGGAATCATTCCCAATTATTTTGCCACATTGGAAATATTTTCAATGGTCTCCTTTCTTAAACTTTCAAAGTCCTCCTCGTCATGACTCATCAAAGTTGAAACCCTTTGTTTGGTCCTGAATTCTTTGTTGCATAATTGAGCCAACCTTGACTTTTTTATTCTCTTGGAAAGTTTTGAAGAACCCCCAAAGGGAATTATTTTATGCATTTGAATCACCCAACCTCATCAAATGATCTATGATAAGGTGGGATACATGACTATACTTTAGCCACACAATATTATTTGTTTTGAGGACTTGATTCAGAAAGTAGAATAGTAAACAAATGATCAAAGTTCCAAATTTAAAAGCATAATTAGAATATTTTGTCTTCTATAGGTTTCTTAGAAGTTTCAATCTCAACAATTCACATAGATCATAATCAGCTCCCATCTCAACCATCTCATATGTTGTATAGATGGCGGTTACAAATACAAAATTATCTCTATTATAGAAGTACAGTTTGTATCCTATCATCATTGAAGCATATTTCACTACTGGGTTTTTGATTTCCTTGATGGTCAAGGCTCTCCTATTATAATTTACATCCGATCTGTCCATGACGACCTCATTTTTCACATAATTAAGTGCTCGAGCTTGTTTGGTTGAGCACAAACTAGTGACAACCCTAATAGCCTCTTTGTTTATCAAATGTGGAATATCCAATATGAGGAAATTATCATAAATTTAGCTCAGAGTGTATCTCACCCATTCATCTACATAGAAAAATATGAGTAAACTATTCCAAACATCGAGTTTCTTCTCTACCAAACTCTCAATTTCTAATTTAAACTCAAAATCATCTCTAATGAGCTTGTTGTACCACACATCACCCAATTTTGTATGATTATATGCTTCCTATTTAACGTGAATGTATGCCCTAACATCTTCTATTTGCAACACTCCATATGGGACGTGCAAAAGTGCACCATCTGAATCATCCACCAATGATTTATCAGGATGCCATTTGAATATAGGGCTTTTCGACTAGGATTTTTCTCGCACCAAATCTCAATCACTTCAATCACTCTACTTCACTCTTTGTCTCTCTACTCTTCTGAAATGATCATTTGCAAATTATTTTTTATCAAGTGAAATAACTTATAACCTTTTTGAAATTGACCTAATTTCGAATTGAATGCTTCATTTGATAAAGCTATCAAACCCTAACTATGTGCACAATCAACTTTGAATGCTCTGTAAATTTCCATATCATGATATTTTCTATCGATATCTTCTCCATTAGATCAAGCACATTGATTCACACCTCATATCTGCATGTTGAAGCATTAGAACCATTTCTTTAGCAGGGAATGAAATATTTTCCATTAGAGCTCCCCCTGAGCCAAAGCTCTTAACTTAGTTTCTAGAGGAAACATCAACATCAAATGTTGGTATAGACTCAACCTTAACCTCTGTCTCTTGTTTCTTTTTCTAAATCTTTTCCATCTCTTTCTTCATCTCTACTAGATCAACCTTTTTCACCGGATCATTCTTCTTTACTGGATTGTTCTTCTTCACATTATTGCTTCTACAAAACTTAGAGATATGTCTAGGTCTACTGCAATTATAAAATATGACATTATTTTGAACAGGCTTGCTTCCATTCATTCTAGATCTACATTGATTAGCTTTATTCCCAAATACATTGCATTCATAACAATAGCCATTAAAAGGTTGAAACCTCATACCATTGTTATATCCATTCATCATTGAATTTATACATTCACTAGCTCTGTGACCAGATCTTTTGCATGTAAAACACTCACTGGGAAAAGATGCAACATTCTAATTCATTCTGCTTCTATGTTCCATAGCCTTATGTCCAAATCTATTGCAAGAATAACATAAACCATTAAAATATGGGTACCTTTTTGTATTTGGTTGTCTGATAGGTGGTCTCTTGAAGTCTCTCCTTTGATTCTAGACTTTCTTGACATTTCTCTTTTTGTCTTTAGTCTTTGTTTTAGCTTGATTTGGAGTTTGATCTGTCTTTGATATTTCTCCTATCTCAAACCCTAATCCACATTTGTCTTTAGATCCTTTCTGATATGATATCATTTCATCAAGATTTGTAGAACCCATCTTTAATTTGTCTTCATGACTCCTTGATTTTTCAAGATTTTGTCTCAAGGTCACAACTTTTTCAAGCTTTGTATTCTTCATATTTTCTTTTCACTTTGGAATTCATACATTCTTCAATTATTTTTCCTTCTTCAACTTGCACTTTCAGATTGGTAATTATCTCATTTGCTTGCTTCAGTTGCTCATTAACTTCCTTATGTCTTTCTCTAAATTTATTGATTTGTTCTCTTAATTTATTGATACGTTCATCTACTTCTTTGACATTTTCATTCAAATATTTGTTCTCTTTTTAGTCCTTTCTAAATCTTCAAGGGCTATTTTGAGTTCTTCATTCATGTCAATCATGCATTCTTCTTCTATAAACCTAATAGCAGAGTAGGAAATATTCTAACAACCATATGTTCAACCTCCAATATCTTCCCCAAGTGGTTCAACTTCTTCTAAGAAACCAAGCTCTAATACAAATTGTTGAACACCCAAAATACTTAGAGGGGGGGTGAATCAATATTCTTTTAAACCAATTAAACATTTAAACATTCATTCCACATAGTATATTCAATTTGCAGTTGGAAAGGAAAGTATGAAAGCAACCATCAAAGCACATAACACATGAACACCATATTTTTACATGGAAAACCCAAAATGGGACAAACCACAATGAGGATTAACTCACATTATATTATAACTGATTATAGTATATTACAAAAGTGCTCATTGTAGGTGGACTCATTTCCCACTGAAAGAATAAAAGATAGAATAAAGAGGTGGCTCACAACCAAAAATTTAACTATTACAAATGCATCTAGAACATGTTGGGATACAACTCCATTGAAGCTCAATATATTGATTTTACACACTTTATGTTGATCTTCACTAACACTCTACTCTACTCTACATTCACTTTATACTCACATAATTCACATCAACTATACATCACATTATATCTCTATCTCTAAAACACCAAAAAAGATCTTACATATATATTCGCTTCATCCAAAAACACCTACAACATCAATTAGGTTAGCCTAATTAGATGTATCATACAAAATATAACTTGTAAGCTCAACACACACATATACATACTTCACGCCAAGATTCAAAATTTATAACAAATCAAAATAGATTAGAATGGACCCATAATAGCTCCAAATAATGAATCAATACTTATTCAAACTCTTAAATATACAAAAATTATTAGGTCGATACTAGTAATGACCTAATAACATAATTCACCAATTGTACATCCAAAAATTGACACGTGAACCATAAAAATTCACACAACTTGAAATATAGATGCTACTGACACTTGCAAACATCTCCACAAATCTGAAATACCAGATACCAATCCACGGAGAGTTGCAAACTCACCAAAACATGCACATTGAACTAGAAATTACTGTCACTGCCAGACCTGATATACTGTTTTTCATAACTTCAACACCAAAAACCAAAAAAATATGAAATTCTATATTTAGAATCTTCTAACAACCAAAAAATTACATGAAAATTACAAAGCAAGATTCTAAATAGTAGATCAATGCAGGCCAAAATACCAAATGTCTTGTACCCAATTTTTGGTGTTTTGACACTTAGCCAATTTTCCATTCATCTGTCTTCATCAGATCAAACCTCCTTGTAAATTTCCATTGGATTACCATCTTCAAACATGCTCAGTCTATGCAAAGTGATCTACATGATGATAGATTCATACTGGAATACAATGTTGATGTCAATGACAACACTGTAATATAATGCACAAGTATCCCTCATGCTCATGTTGTCGATAAACATATCAATGAAAATCTTCTTGTTCTTCCAACAAATCCAACCCACATAACTCCACTCATTCTATACAAATATTATGGGTGAAAAAACAAATGGAGATTCATCTAAAAAATAAGAGTTGTGTTAAGTGACCGTGGGTACAAAACTTGAACCAAAAAGAGTTGTAGAGAAGAGAAAATGGTTTAATAGATATGATGAATATTTTTGGACACTATACATGTCTATGTCTTCTGATTTCCTGTTTCATGTTGATTCTTGCACTACACCCAATCAAATCTAGACTTAATTAGAGTCTTTATTTAGAAAGAAGACACATTCTAAGGTTTTCAATTGGAGAATGACCTTATTGGTTTGAGTCCAACATATGACAACATCCAAGACTTCTTCGCCAAAATCAAGTCTCTCAAATTGTAGTTGTCACAATGTGATATTGAGAAATAGGAACCCCAATTGATTATTTTCTTCCTTTCCAAGCTTGGTCCTAATTATTTAATGTTTCTTTCTACCTTCTATGCTACTTTAAGTGCACTTGGTACTATATTTCATAGTATTCAATTAATGATTTTTATACATCACTCACTAGGGAGAAAAAAAATAGTATAGATGGGCACATTGAAGTCATCTAAACCATGGGCTCTTATTTCCACACAAGACACAAAAGACTAGAAGGCTTCAATCGAAAAATAGGAAACAAAAATATAAGGATTCATAGGAACAATGAGAAAGCAAAGGAATAAAATTTACATGATACCTTTGAGTCCTCTCCCTCTTCTAAGGGGGGTTCATCTAAGAAGGAGACAAAAATGTTCATATTGTTAAAATTTAAGACATGATGAGCATCGATATTATGCAAAATAGATTAATGAACTAAAATACCTTATATAAAAGACTCTCCAGACTAGTTTTCTCCTACACTCTATCATATTGTATGTTACAGTCCCAGTGGTTGAAGAATCTTTAAGAATTTTTTGTGAATTTGACTATAGATAATTTATGTACTTTTAGAAGTTGTGACTATAAATTCAATTAATTTAAAGTTATAGTTAATTAGAATAAAATAATAATGTGATGTGCCTCACTTTCCCTTTCCAATTATTTGTAACATTTAAATAGTAAGGACATAAGATATTTGTAATAGTTTTATGGTTACTAACAATGAAATTTATGTAATTATTCATTTATTCAATTATTTATGTTTAGTGTAAATATGGATAACATTAGTAAAATGAGATTTGCACTAACCAAAAATCCATAAGGCCATACAATGTTAAATGTCAATAAAATTATATAATATATCCAATAAAGTCATACAAGCTTGCAAAAAATCCATATGGACATAAAATGTCACATATCCATAGTACAAAATATATGTTTAAAAATGCCACATAGGTATACAACAAAGGATCCTAATAGATAGTCATTTCCCACCAGGGGAGGGAAATAGATGTTGAACACCCAAAATATTGAGAGGGGGGGTGAATCAGTATTTTGTGAAACCACATAAACATTTAAACATTAATTCCACATATTATATTCAATTTTTAAATAAGAAAAGAAACCATCAAACAATATAACACATAAATATCATATTTTTACGTGGAAAACAATAAAAAAGGAAAAAACCACAATGACGATTTTCTCACAATATATTAAACCAGTTATAATATATTACAGAAAGGATCACTACCAAGTGGACTCACTATCTAGGGAATAAGAGAAATATAAAAGTGGGGTGACTCACTACCAAGGTTTGAACTACAAAAAAAGCATCTACAATATGTTGGAAATACAATTCCACTGGAGCTCAAAACATTTAATCAACACACTTCATATTACTCTACTCTACTTTGCACTACATCAAATTCACATGCTCTTCTTAGGAATATATTCTATAGTACCTATCACATCTCATCTCATCACCACAACACTAGAAATGATCTTACATTTACACCCATTACATTCACAATACCTATAACATCAATTTGGTTGGCCTAATTAGATGTACCATGCATAATATAACTTATCATACCAAAATAAGCTTCACACCACAATTCAAAACTCATAATTCATCAAATAGGTTGGGGTGGATCTATAATAACTCCCACATAACTGATCAACACCTATCTAAACTTTGCATAACTCAAAACATATTAGGTCGGCACTGCTGATGTCCTAACATCGAAATTCACTAGAAAATCATCCTCAAACCGATATGCGTACCTCCAAACTTCATGCCACTTGGAACTTAGATGAAACTAACACTTGTAAACACTTTCACGAATCTGCAAGACTAGATATTCTTTCACGGTGAAGTTCATACCAATCAAAATATATAGTCTACATTGAAATAACTATTACTAGCAGACCCAATACTCTATTACTCATGACTTTTGTACCAAAGGAAAAAAAATATGAAAGTTTTTATTTAGATTCCTTTGACGTCCTCAAAATTTTCCTTAGAATTGCAGAGAAATATTCTTCAATGCAAACCAATGTGGACCAAAACTAAATACACTATACATAGAAAACTAAGTTCTGACACTTAGCCAATTTTGCAACTCAATTGTCTACACTAGATCAAAACTTCTTGCATCTATGCACTAGATTATCATCTTCATGTACACTCATGTTTCATCAATCAATTTGACATCAATCTTCATACCAAGACATAATGTTGACATCAATGACAACATTGTATTTGTACACTATGTATCTCATGCTCATGTTGCCAACAAGCATATCAATGACAAGCTCCTTAAACCTTCCACAATATCCCCCTTTTTCATTAATGGCAACACACAAAATTATTCTCAAGCCACCTCCAAAATACTATTCTCCTTTGAAATCAAGGGCAAAGGGCGTAAAACATATAGACATATTATTGTTATCTTTTCTTCTCCCCTTTACAAATATTTTGCATTATCAACCAACTCTTCACCAGATTACACACATACTCCCCCTGTCAGATATATATATATATGTGTGTGTGTGTGTGTGTGTGTGTGTGTGTGTGTGTACAAGAGAGTAAAAAATTGAACAAATCCCCCTAATAGTGCTATCCATAAAACCAAATCAAAATGTGTATTAGAAAACTATCTTCTAACTTCCACATATGTATAGAGAAATCTGAATTGCATAAAAGAAATGGACATAAATATAAATTAGCTAGTGGAGGGTTCATTTCTACTATTTGACACTTGCAAAGTTGCAAGGTATGCCTCCTAAACGTTCTTTTTGTTATCCCATTCCTTCTCGGATATGCCAAGCAAGTGACTCTGGGTCTCAAATTCCATGAGTTGTTTTGTATCATCTAGAATGTTAGGTATCAGATTCATCTTTGTTTTTCTACATTTGTTAGAGCACTGGATACAAATGTATACTCTGCATTTACTAACTCTCTAAGATGTCCAAGTTGTGCTATTATCTTTTCTTTTTGTTCCTACAATTGGAAGAATTATTCATGCAATTTTTAAATTGCTAACCTTATTGATCCATCTACATCATTTTTTGGGTTGTAAGAACTGGATGCCATGTCAATATGGGATTCAATCGAGTCCATTTGATCTTTTATACTTTTTATGGACCTTTTATATTTTAGGAAAAATTGAAACAATTCTTTGGCCTCTTCTACATAATCCTACACATCCTTGATATTTTTTTAAAATTTATTAGCTACAGTGGCACATTTATCCACCATTATTGCCAACTTCTTATCATCCACCTTCTTGGTGATCTCCTTCTCCAATTTTTTCTCTAGTCCATTAGAATATTCTTTAAAAAGTCAAGTAAAAGCTTTAAATTTTATACACTAAATAGAAAATTTTTTATGCTTACTCTGGGTACACTCTCCTGTAGTTCCTTTACTACTTCATCTATTAGCTATGCACTCTTTTGATGATTTTGCAAGATTTATTTCCTTTCAGAGGCATGAAATGCATCTCCTAGTTGTAAATTATGTAGTGGGAACATATTATCCATATCCACTTGACCTTGTTGCATTGGTATTTGTAATAATTAAGGGGAGACAACAGGTTGAAATTGTAAATGCATGCTCAATGGACTCTTTAAGGAGTCTTTAAAGGTTTTGGAAGAATCTCCAACCACTTTCTCATTAGAATATTTCTTTTCCAAATCCTTTTCCTTGTCACCAATTCCATCCTCTGCTTTTCCATTCTTCTCAACATTATCAAGATCTTCCTCATTCTTCTTCTCATCATCAACAAATGTTTCATTGTTATTTGGAGGAGGCATATGTTATATGTTTAGTGCCTTAGTGGTATCCAAGTTGTCTTGTACAACCTCTACATTATTTTTTGCAATATTTTCTAATTCCGAAGGAGGGGAGTTATGTTCTATATGAGTGCCTTCCTTATGTTACTCATCAATCTTCCATTTTTCAATAGTATTTTCTCCTAACAGAGGAGTCCCACCATCTTCTACAATGTTCTCTTCCACATTTGAAAGGGTATCATTCTGCAAATTCTCTTCTTCTTCTCTATTCTCATGTTGAGCATCATCATGTTGTGTAGCTTTTAGTATATTGAGTTCTGGAGCAGACATATCATCATGTATGCGCTCTTCAAGGTTTGAGATCATGCCTAAATCTTTTGAAAAATTGGAAACCTTCTCCATAGTTTCATTATGGAGCCTCTCAAGGTCATTCTCATCTTTCCTCATAAGGGAAATTTCCCTTTGTTTTGTTTTGAGCTCCTTGCTATATACCTAACCTAATCTAGCTTTGTCTTCATCCATTAGAGGATAACTATTTTTCTCCAAGGAATATGATCTCAACTTAGTTTCTTCATTCATTACCTCTTCTCTTCTTTCATATAACACACTTCTCAACTTATTAGGTAATTTTCCTTCAATATTTTTTATGTTTACCTCAAAAGTAACAATATATTTGATAATTGCTTCTTCTATTGTTTCTTTACCAGTGTCATATATAGTAGTATATAATGTAGTAGTTTCCTCTAACATTTCATGTTCTACAATACCATTGAACAATGCATCTAATCTAATGGGACTATGTTTCCTTATTGGAGGGGAAGACTTGTCCTTTTTCTTCTTTGCTTTTGGATATTTCTTTCCTTTACCAAATTCTTATTTCTTCTCCCTCATATGAATCATAAAGGCTTATTTTTCCTTTTCTACCTCTACCTCACTATCTATGTCCATGATGCCAACCTTGACCTTCTTTGCACTTGATTCTTCTTGTGCTACACTAGATATCATTTTTATGATCAGAGGTTGTTCTTCTACCTCTTCCTCTTAACCATCCACACTCAAATTATTTTTCCTTGTGGCATTAACCTTCACTCTTCTCTATTGCTTCATCAAAGGAGCCTTTAATTTTTTTGGCACACTATTGCTTTATCAGAGTACTGGTTGACTCCTTTCTCTTTTCTTGACTGATAGAGGGTAGATTTCAAAAAGACTTGGGGGCAACTGGGGAGGGGGTAGATGTTCTATCAAATATTCTTCTACTAGATGTACCTCCCAAAGAAACAAAAATATTTTTGGATTTCTCTAATTTATCCTTTGTGAGACGCATTGCCTTCGCAAGCTAAACGAACATCCTCTCAACTATTTTCTTTACTTTTTTCTCCCTTTGCTACATGTGCACCTCCATATACTTCTCTTTATATGTGCCATATATTTATTTATAGGTGTCTTTAGGTTTTCCTAACATATGGTCAGCCAGACTAATGATTAAATCCTCTACAACTTCATATCCCATATCTAGGATCCACACTATCTTAGGCTCAACATCCTCCATAAGGCAATAGTCCTTGCTCACCATGAAAATGGTGCCGTTCTTTTATTTTTCTACCACGCTTTTTGGTATTATTTCTCTGGCCTACATACTCTATTAAATTTTTTGAGGAATCCCCATAAGGTAGTCTCCTATGCTTTTGAATCACCCAAACTCACTAGGTGGTCTCTGATCTGATGTGTCATAGGCCTATCCTTCAACCACACTATGTTTCTTGTACCAAAAACCTCATTTAAAAAGTAAAACAATAAACAAATGATCAAAGCATCAAATTTGAAAGGGTACTTGGAGTTAGTATTTTACATTTTTTAAAATCAATTTTTATCCACGCAACTCATACAAATCATAATTAGCACCTTTCTTTACCATATCACAGGTAATGTTAATGACGGTTGTAGAAATAGAGTTTTATTTGTTTATAAAATATATCGTATATCTGATCAATATTGAGGCATACTTAACTACTGGATCTTTGATTTCCTTAACAATCAAAGCTCTTTTATCACACTTTGCACCAGTCAATTCCATTACCATTTTATTCTTTACTGATTTGAGTGTTGGAACTGGTTCGGTTGAACATAATCCCATAACAAACCTAATAGCCTCCTTGTTGATTAAATGTGGAATATCAAGCCACATAAACTTGTTATGAATTTTTCTCATGGTGTATCGAATCCACTCATCAACATAACAAAATTTCAAGAAATTATTCCAAACATTTAGGTTTTTCTTTGCCAAGCTTTCAAATTGAGGTTTTTACTCAAATTCATCTCTGATGAGTTCATTGAACAACACATCACCCAACTTTGTGTGATTTCACTCTTCCAACTTAGCTTGTATATATATCCTTACATATTTTGTATGAAGCACACCATATGGAATGTGCGAAAATGCTTCGTCTGGGTTTGTCACCATAGATTTATCAAGGTGTCACTTGAATTTTGGACAAGGGCATTCTACAACCTCAACAACTTATGGGGTATATATTTTATAAAAAAATGAAAGTGCTTTCAAAACTTAGGGAAAATGGAAATTATAAATACCTATTAATCATCATCGGTTAGGGTTTCGTGTGCAAGAAATTTTGAAATTCTTCACCTCACTCTTTCACTGCTCTTCTCTCCTTGAATGCTCATTTGAATACAATCTTTTTTTAATCGAAATCACTTATAAAACCTTTAGAAATTTGACCTAATTTGTATTGAATGTTTGATATGATAAAGTTGACGAACCCTAATTGTAGTGCACAATCACCTTCAAATACTCTGTAAACTTTTGCATCTTGATATTTTCTACTATTTTTTTTCACCAATAGGTCAAGCATATTGACCTATACATCATATCTATGTGCTTAAGGTATTATCACCATATCTTTGGTAGTGGCTTAATGATTGTATTTAATCTACCCCCTGAGCAAAAGTTGTCAACTTAGTTTTCAAAGGAAACATCTGCACCAGAAGCTAGCACAAACTTAGTCTTAATTTCACTCTTTTCCTTCTTTCGCCAAATCTTATCCATCTCCTTCTTCATCTCTACTGGATCAGCCTTTTTCACCAAATCATTCTTCTTTACTAGATTCTTCTTCTTCACATTCTTGCTTCTACAAAATTTATTTATATGTCAATGTTTATTTCAATTGTAACAAGTGGTAGTATTTTGAATAAGCTTACTTCCAAACATTCTAGATCTGCATTGTTTTTCTTTGTGCCCAAATCTATTACATGTATAACAATATCCATTGAAATATTGAAACATCATACCATTTCTATAGTCATTCATCATTTGATTTCTATATTCACTAGCTCTATGACCAAATTTATTGCATGTAAAGCACTGATTGGGAAATGATTGAATATTATGATTCATTTTGCTTCTACATTCTACAACCCTATGTCCAAACTTATTGTAGGAATAATAGTAACCATTAAAATATGGGTACCTTTGTCCATTTAGTTATCTGATAGGTGGTCTTTTGAAGTATTTCCTTCGATTTTAGACCTATTTTCCATTGCTCTTCTTGTCCTCAATATTCTTTTGTTCATTGTTCTTTTCAACACTTGTTGTGTGATCTACCTTTGAAATTTCTCATTTTTCAAACCCTAATCCACCTTTGTCTTTAGAATTATTCTGATTTGCAACCATTTCATCAAGAACTGTAGAGCTCATCTTGAATTTATATTCTTGATTATTTGTTTTCTCCAAATTTGATCTCAAGGTTACAACTTATTGTTCAAGATTTGAACATTCTTCAGATTTTTCTTTCATCTTAGCATTCAGGAAGTCAACTCTTTTACCTTCAATTTTCAATTTTAGATTGGGAATTATCTCATTTGATTGCTTGATCTATTTTATCCTATCTATAGCTTTCTTGAGTTTCTCTCTCAATATACTAATGCATTCATCTACATCACTAAGATCCATTTTCAAATCTCTATTCTCAGATTATGATTTATTCAAATCATCTAGGATAGATTTGAGTTCTCCTTCCATATCAATAATATAGCATTCCTCAATAAATCCTACCATAGGAGTTTATTCCAGAGGAATAGGATACTTCCTTTTAGCCATGCATTCAACTCCAAGATCTACCCTATCAATAAGGCCAACTAAAGGAACTAAGATTTAATACCAATTGTTTAACACCCAGAATAATGAGGAGGGGGGGTGAATCATTATTCTCTGAAACCACTTAAAAATTTAAAAATTCATTCCACATATCATATTAAATTTGTAGTAAGGAAAGAAAACATTAGAGAATATAACACATGAACACTAGATTTTTACATGGAAAACCCAAAAATGGAAAAACCATGGTGAGTATTATCTCACAATATAATATAACTGGTTATAAGATATTACAAAAAGGATCATTACTAGGTGGACTCACTGTCCCATGGACTCTCTATCTAAAGAATAAGATAAATAGAATAGAGGGGTGGCTTACTACCAATATTTGAATTGCAACAAATGCATCTATGTAATATACTAGAAATATAGCTCCACTGAAGCTCAAAAAACTAAATCAACACACTTCATATTACTCTACTCTAACACTATGTTTTTCTTTGCGTTCACATCACATTCACATGCTCTACTTAGGAATATATTCTACAATGCCTCTCGCATCTCATCTCATCACCATAACATCGAAAATGATCTTAAATTTATATCCATTACATACAAAATCACCTATAACATCAATTAGGTCATCCTAATCAAATGTACCATGCATAATATGACTTGTCATCCCAAAACATGCTTCACGCCACAACTCAAAAATCACAATGCATCAAATAGGTTGGGATGGACCTATAATAGCTCCCACTTAACTGATCAAAACTTATCTAAACTCTGCATAACTCAAAACATATTAGGTTGGCACCGTTGATGAACTAACATAAAAATTCACCAACATATCATCCTCAAAACTTCACACCACTTTGAGCTTAGATGAAATTGAAACCTATAAACACTTTCATGAATTTGCAAGACTAGATATTCTTTTGTGCTAAAGTGTAGACCATTTAAAACATACACTCTACACTAGAAACACAGTCACTAGTAGACTAGAGACTCTATTACTCATAATTTCTATACCAGAGAGAAAAAAATATGAAATCTTGGATTTAGACTCCTTTGACCTCAAAAATTTACTTAGAACCAAAGCAAGATTCTTCAATGTGGAGCAACACGGACCAAAAACCGAATGCACTATACATAGAAAAACTATGTTCTAGCACTTAGCTAATTCTACAACTCAACTGTCTACATCGGATAAAAAATTCTTGCATCTATGCACTGGATTATCATTTTCATGCACACTCATGTTTCATCAATCAATTTGACATCAATATTCATACCAAGCCATAATGTTGACATCAATGACAACACTATATCTACACACTTTGTGTCTCATGCTCATGTTTCCATTAAGAATATCAATGAAAAGCTCCTTAAAATTTAAACAATAGATCACAAGCTTCCTTTGACTGTCAATTGGATGGAGATGCATGCGATGCTAGTTTCTTTTGAGGTTTCTCACTCATCCTCTTGTTTAGACTTCTTTGGAGACCCAACTAGTACAAAAAAAAATATAGACGTTAATATAGAAATTAAATTGTGGAATAGTATATATTACATACAAATAATCAACATGCTCATCTAGAACAAGGGCACGTTCATGATCCAGAGTGATAGGCCCCTATAGCAAGAATCAAGATAGAAATTAAAATACATAGTATCATTAAAATTTTCAATAACATACCCATAAAAAACCAAATATGCCATGAACATTAGTAAGAATATCTGATGTCAACACCTGAAAATGAAACAATAAATATTGTTCAATTACCAAAAATACCTAACAGTCACATACCTCTATCAAAGGATCCAAACTTGCTACTTCAGTAGCAACACCATGGTCCATTATACCATGAACATCGGTAGGAATATTTGATGTCAACATCTAAAAAATGAAACAATAAATATTGTTCAATTACCAAAAATACCTAACATTGTTTTACAACACTATTAACAAATAAAGGTTACCTAAGTGAAAGTCCATTAATGATGAAAGGTGGGAGGTGTCCATGTTAAAGTTCCACCAACAATCTATTTTGACATCCAATGTGAGTTATAATATAACCATTCATACAAGGTTCATCTATTCAAATGCAATAGTTATATTTATTTAATATTGGTTACATACTTGTGGACTCGATGGCGTAAAAAAATAGGGGTCTGGGGGATAGTGCAAGTATCATCAACACTCCAAACCTGAATTTTCATCATATTTATTCTACTAATTTAGTTATTCTTATATTTAAAAATAAAATTTAATAAACAAAATTAAATGAACTTGTTGAAATTTACTTGAGTACCAATGCAAAATGTTTCATTCAACAAGGCATTTGTTATAGCCATCTGTTATATAGCTGATGTATCCTACGCAGCTACATCTTGAGTACTCTCACGATCATATGTTCAAATAGTACCGCAAGAGTCATAAAAGTGGGTTGGAAATATAGGCCTAGAAGACTCACCCACATCAGGCTCTACTAGAGGCCTCTCATACTATACAAGGCTCTGAGTGTTTGAGCTAATCGAGTCCAAGGTGTCCACCTTGACACTATCCTTCACAATGGAAGGAAAAGTCACGTGCTCCAGCATGGATCTGGCCAAAGGTCTTGATGCCAGCTGTGGATTATGTCATGCCCACACTGTATCATGTGTGGAGCCCCCACCTCTACCTTGTAAATCTAGATAGTCAAAATAATTTGGAATCTTATTGAGGACAAACTCACAATAGAGTTTTCTCAAAAATTAGCATGGGACCTCGTAGTTATTGTACGAAGGTTGGTCAAAAACCATCCACCACCTATCCCAAAAAATATATTTTATTCCTTTGTGGTTCACTAATGGATGGGGAACCTCCTGCATGCAAATGATAAAGGTTGAATGGTTCTTGGTTCTATGAAGAGGGCACACAAGTTAGATTTGGTAATTTTCTCATTCTTCACTTGCTCATATGAAATTTTATTTGCATAAAATTGTTTTAGTTCCTCCCTCTTATTGGACCAAAATTTAAATTTTTTTCTCATTGATCCTATATGAGATGCAATAGATTGTAGGGATTCAATAAGGCCTCTTGTATGAAGGTTTGTTGTAGTAGTATCATTTAACCTTGTAATCAATTCTTCAATTTCTTTTTTGTTATTTTCTATTTGCCCTAAAATATTTTCTTGTGTTTGTATGGGATATATACGAATTGAGGGAGAAGTTTGATGTTGTTCTTGTTTATGAGAGTTTTCATGAGGAGGTGATTGAGAATTTTTAATATTTGGAGGTGGAGATTCATTTCTTGGAAATTTAAAAAATAAAAATTAAAAAACCTAATTCAATCTATAATAATTTTAAAATTTTAAACTAAAAGACTAGAAATACATACCTCTTTCACCTCTGCAATTTCTTGGTGGCATCTTCAGGAAGATTCACAAGCTCAAAGTGAAAAAAATTCTTTCTATTTGGTGAGCATGGGTTGGGATGGGAAAAAAATGTAGCAGGTCACAAATGAAATGAAGAATGAATGAATTGGGGTCACTTTTTAATGTAACTTTTCAATTTGGCGCTCGTCGAATTTGGCCAATGCCAAACTAGCTTAGTATGACCATACCTTAGGTTGGGCCATCCAAGCCATTTGGCGCTTGCTAAACATGCAATTTGGGAAAAAAATAAATGTGGCATCTTTTTTTGTCACATATTTTTGCACTTAGCTTCTAATATCTATTTTTGATTGGATAAGGCTTGAACATACAATTTTAGGTAGTTTCTTTCCTCCCCATCCATTAATCAAGTAAACGGAGTATCCATTTATAATCCTAGAGTATGGTACATCACAATATTGATGATTATATTTTTTTTTATTCATTCCTTTAATTAATACATAATATATACATAGATCATAAATCTCAAAAGTACATAAACACATACCAAAAAGTTTACATCAATAAAATTTACATACCCAAGAATCATTTGAATAAAAAATAAGTACATCACACTTCAAAGTGTATCATTTGAAACACTAAATATGCACATGAGTATAAATACATTAAGAAAGATATTGCATGGTACATGACCAAAAATTAAATGTCGACATAAGGAATAGAAACATAAGAATGTAGACATAATGATCATGCATGACAAGTGAATGAAGCATAAAAAAACACAAGATAATAGCACAAATACAAGATCAAAAACATGCCATATTTTAAGTCTCATACCACACTAAGGCACACATATCTAAAATAGTAGGGTACCATTGTACATACATGTTGACTTAAGTAGAGCTTGACCAATAGAAACTGCATAGCACATTCCATCAAACCCTATTAGATGAAAAAATGTTATACCAATCAATCCACATGAATTTAGTTAGAGATCTCCTAGTTCTAGTGATGAAGTGGAAAATATATGTACCTATGTACAATTTTGTGAGCTCTTCAGTCACTAGAACATTGTTACCATGATTCTACAATGAGATTGTAATCTCTTATAATCTTACTTAGGAGGAGATGGTTTTCAATTATGATTGATAGTGAAGTAAAGTGATGTCTAAGGTAATCATCCATATTAACACCTAATTTTCTTTCACTACAATCTATCATGGTACCTACATGGTAAAAAATGCACATATAGCCTCATATAAGACATAGGGTGAAGAGAAGCATGTAATACATTTACACTTACAATTACATTTATGAAACCTCAAACATAACACATATACTCATAAATGGAGGTAATACATGACCAAAATCCATTGGATTTACATGTAACTAGGTTGAATAATTATCCTAGCCTTCCATACAATAGTCACATGCATAGTGTTGATTATTGCTCTAAGTGTTTCTCTCTACCTAAATATTGGTTGAAAAACATCCAAAATTAAAAAGCAACTCTTAAATTATTATGTATAATAGTAACAAGTTCCCTTTAAGACAATCAATACATGTTTCATGATTTCATTAAATAAGATTATATCTATCTATATTAAAAATATGATAATTCCACCATAATCTTATTGAAGAATCATGAATGCAAGTGAAGATTAGATAGTTTCTCTAATTAATCTTATGTTCAATATACAATAAAGAGGCTAGTTTCTTATGTTTTCTTAACTTCTAATTTTTATTTTTTCACCTAATTAATTTGATCCAAACACTCCAAGGTATATAGAATCACTTTTTAAGAGAAACTACTTCTATCACATTGAAGATGCCATTACACTAAAGTTCATAATATCTATTTAATTAAAGAATGTCATCGTAGCTACATATATAGAGTTCTAATATTAAACATTAAAGAGGCAAAATAATATAATCATCAAAAAATGCACAATGAATAAATTGTACCCTTATAAAGAACTACAAATTAGTCACTTGAAACTTAGGGTTTACCCTATAAAATGAAAGAACCACTATTGCTAGGATGATCTACTATCACCTACCATAGTGATATTAACCCTATTTACTGTAGGGTTTCATCTTCTGAAAAATTCATGTTGAATCTCACTTGATACCAAATTTTATGAAGTACATGAATACATAGAACACTCTATCTTAATCCTTGCAATTTGTTTCATCCCCATGAAAATTACATTACATGGATACATTCAAAGTATGCAATATCTAGATAGAGTCATCTAAATTTCATTAAATGTTCTATCATTTAAATTTTCTATATTCTATTGCATTCCATTAATAGAGGCCAACCAGATATCACTCCTTATGTCATTTACATACTTACAACATATAATTGAAATCTTTTGTATATATAGAAGTTCTCAAACTAGAAGATATTCATTATTTTTATTAAAATTATAGTGTCTAATAAATACATATGTTTGTCCCATATCTATATATTACAATGATGTAAAAGTAAAAAATAAAAGTTATATACAAATACAAACGATAGGTGTATGATATTGTTGAAGAAAAGTGGGGGTGTAGGTGAGGCATCCAACATACCAAATGGAAAAACCCATTAATACGGGGGTACATACCCTGAAACTTTCAAGCCATCTTCTCGATCACATGAGCTCTATCTAAACTGTTTAACAGATTCTTCTATCATAACATGAATTCCTGTTATTCCTATTTTAACTATACAATCATTCATAGTTGCACAAAGCAAGAGTGGTTCTATGTAGAGTAACAAAAAATTGCAAAAAACTTGATTAATCACGATTTTTAAAAAATCTGCAGGCTAGACGATTTTTTCCCCGATTTTAAAAAAAAATCTTTGACTTTTTGGTCAACAATTTTTTCCTATTTAAAACTGCAAAATTGGCAAAAAATGCATTTAAAACCTGCAAAAAAATGTGAATAAAATTGTGTTGATTTTCATGCGAAAAAAAAAACAAGGAGACTATAGCTTGCTACTTACTATTATGCTTTGATAGAATTTTTCCAAGCATCCATAGCTTGTTCGAAAGAACCTGTTTTAGGCTTTTAGCTATAGCAACAAGGTAGTGAACTGTTTGATAAAATGCTTTGGTAGACATGTATGAAAAATGTCATAGCATAGACAAGGTAGTGAACTATTTGAAAAAATGCCTCAAAGAAATGTGGTCTCATGGTGATGGAATGCCATGACAATCTATAGCCATAGGCATTCGTCATGGTGTTCCATCACCATGAGACCACATTTCTTTGAGTCATTTTTTTAAGCAGTTCACTACCTTGTCTATGCTATTGCTTACTATTATACTTTGATAGATTTTTTCCAAGCATCCATAGCTTGTTCAAAAGCACTTGTTTTAGGATTTTAGCCATAGTAGCAAGGCAGTGAACTGTTTGACAAAATGCTTTGGTAGACATGTATGAAAAATGTGGTAGCATAGACAAGGTAGTGAATTATTTGAAAAAATGCCTCAAAGAAATGTGGTCTCATGGTGATTATTGTCATTGCATTCCATCACCATGAGATTGCATTTCTTTGAGGCATTTTTTCAAACATTTCACTACCTTGTCTATGGCTTGTCATGGCCTTCCATCACCATGAAACCACATTTATTTGAGGCATTTTTTCAAAAAATTCACTGCCTTGTCTATGCTATTTCTTACTATTATGCCTTGACAAATTTATTCCAGGCATCCATAGCTTGTTCGAAAGCACTTGTTTTAGGCTTTTAGCCATAGTTGCAAGGCAACGAACTGTTTGATAAAATGCTCTGGTAGATATGTACGAAAAATGTCATACCATAGACAAGGCAGTGAACTATTTGAAAAGATGCCTAAGGAATGTGTTCTCATGGTGATGGAATGCCATGAAAATCCATCACCATAGGCATTCATCATGGCATTCCATCACCATGAGACCACATTTCTTTGAGGAATCTTTTCAAACAATTCATCGCCTTGTCTATGGCTTGTCATGGAATTCCATCACCATGAGACCACATTTCTTTGAGGCATTTTTTCAAAATGTTCATTGCCTTGTCTATGCTATTGCTTACTATTATGCTTTGATAAAAAAATTCCAAGCATCCATAGCTTGTTCGAAAGCATCTATTTTAGGCTTTTAGCCATAGCAGCAAGGCAATGAACTGTTTGATAAAATGCTTTGGTAGACATGTATGAAAAAATTTGTAGCATAGACAAGGGAGTGAACTATTTGAAAAAATGCCTCAAAGAAATGTGGTCTCATGGAATGCCATGACAAGCTAAAGCAATTGGCAACTGCTCCTAGTTATTAGTTACACAATGTGAAGTAATTGCATAACTATTTAGGTTGACTTTGTAAAAATCTATATTGTAATTGAAATTTTGTCATCTATCAACATCTAGTTATTCGTTATGCAATGCGAAGTGATTCTTTGAGTTTGAAAGACGTACAATGCAATGAATGTAATCAGTGATATGAATATAAATTGCAAAAATCTATTTTCTACATTTCATTAGTTAAAATCTTTATTTTATTTTCTCTCTATATCTTTATGCTATGTAAATACCTTTCGATTTCAAAAAAAATTGTTTTTATCTCTTGTTATGCAATTTTTTACATTTTTTTAAAATTCTATTTTTCTAGATTTTTTCAAAAAATCTTATACTTTTGGTTTTCCGATTTATTCCCCAAAATATTTTTGTTACTATGGTCACTATTTTCATAATGGCTTCGGTATGGTTATGGTCTATGTTGTTAAAATGACTTAAAGAAACTACCATTAGGCAAGAGTAATATAGATTTCCACTACGTGTGCCAATGCCAAATAAAGAATTTATGAATGGGGTATGGGTAATCATCTAGACTCAAAGATTAAATAATTTTCATCTGTTAATAGTTGTAATTACTATTGAAATGGACAAGCCTTTCGTAGCGTCAAATTTGAGATTCATAAGCTTTTTCGTATTATTTATTGGGTCAATTGGAAACATAAAACTCACAAACTTAAATAATATTGTAGTACAAGTTAGTTGTTAGGAAATAACAGGAAAATTAAATAGAATAATAGAATAACAAACAAGATATAGATTTATAGGGTAAGAAAACAACCATGGGGCAAAGTATCAGTATTCTTATTACTCAAGAAACTGATTACAATCTTCAGATAGCTGCTACTATTCAATTACAATTATATTGATTTTCCTTCGAGCCAACAAGATATATATAATATCTTCAAAATAACATTCATCGTCAAACTTAGAAAAATCTAAATTTATTTTATTGGTTTAATTATTTTCTTTGTTTTCTTTGTTGGTATCTTTTCATAAGATAAGATTTTGATTTTTCTTTAATTGTTGTCATTATTGAACAATCTCCACCTTGACAACAATTTATCGAATACTTTCCCATGCCCATTCATCTCTTTTTTTGCAAGATAAGAGAAATCAAACTCCACTTCAATTTCTCTAACTACACTGGTTTTGTAAGCATGTCTACACATTTTTCTAGTGTATGAACCTTCTCAAGAGCTACTGCACCTCCATCAATAACTTGTGTTAAAAAATGATATTTAATCAAAATATGCTTAGTCCTACTACCATAACCTATATTTTTAGCCAAATATATAGCACTTTGACTATCATAAAATATAATCACTGTGTCTTGCACTTTTCTAAATTGACCCAAAAATCCCTTTAACCAAATTGTCTTTTTGCATGCATGTGAGACAACCATATACTCTACTTCAATAGTGGATAAATAAATTATTTCTTGAAGCTTTGGCATCTTACAAATAGGTCCTCCTACAAGAGTAAAGATATAATCTAATGTAGATTTTTTTTTGTCCAAATCACATGCAAAATTTGAATCAACATAACCACAAACTGAACCACTACAACCATCAAAGGTGATGCAATAATCACTTGTACCTTTAAGAGACCAAAGAACCCATTTCACTACTACCCAATACTTTGTATCTAGATTTACCATGTATCTATTGACAACACCAATTGCAAGTGAAATATCTAGTCTTGTACATAACATCACATACATTAAACTTCTTGTTGAATTGGGATATGATCCATGAGACACATGATGCTTTTCTTCTTTATTACTAGGACATAAACTTCGAAAAAACTTAAAATGAGAAGCCATAGGTATGTTTACTGGTTTCACATTCATCATACTTATTTTTATTAGGATCTTATCCACATACTTTTGTTGTGATAACCAAAGCTTACCATGTTTCATGTCTCTGTGTATGTCTCTTAGATCCTTCATATCAAAATTCCTACCCATCTGAGCCTTTAACTTGTTGATCTCATCTATGCTTTTTCTTGCTACAAGCATATTGTCAACATATAACACCAAGATAATAAATACTATTTTAAATTTTTTAAAGTAAACACAATGGCCATACTCACTCCTTGTAAAATTTTGGCTTGACATGAAGGAATCACACTTCATGTACCATTACCTAGGAGACTACTTTAGGCCATACAATGGATTTTTGAGTTTGCAAAAAAGCATTGTTGTGATCTTGAACAAACCCTTCTAATTGTTTCATATATATTTCCTCATCCAAATCTCCATGTAGAAATGTTGATTTGGTATCTAATTTCTCTAACACAAGATCAAGTAAAGAAGTCAGAACTAAAAGAACATGAATAGAAACAATCTTAACAATCAGTGAAATTTTTTCATGAAAATAAATACCTTCCTTTTGAGAATACCCATTTTTTGCCAAACTTATTTTGTACCTTTCAATTTTATCATCAACACTCTTCTTCGATTTATAGACCCATTTGCAACCAACAACTTTCCTACCTTTCAGAATTTCTACTAGGTCCCGTATTCTATTTTTCTCCAAGGAATCCATTTCTTCTTTCATTGCTATTTCACATGTAGCATTTTCATTACCATCCATTGCTTCTTGATAACAAATAGGTTCCACTTCATTAGAAATCAAAGCAACATATGAAACATAATCAACATACCTTTTAGATGAGTTTATGATCCATGTAGATATCCTTTGTAATGCCCCACCATAGGACCCTAGAGGACAACACACTAGAACACATAAAAATGGTACAAATATATATATATATATATATTAAGTATAAACATAATAAAGATTACAATTGAAACAATAACTTGGTTTCCAACTAAGTCCTCTAAGGTCTGTAACTACGCTACTAGAATCCCATAAACCATACTGACTAGAATTATGATTCATTACCTTAAATCATTCCAACTAATAGTATGAATCATCCATATCATGTCACTTATAATGCATTATAAATGCTATCTAGTTAACTAACATATGCAATAGTCATCATCATATTATCCATTACAAAAGAGAGTCTAACATTGAATTGCAAGAAAATATAAGAAGAATGGTAAACATATCTAATTTTACATAAAGTTAAACTATGCCATCTAACTCAGAACAAGACTTCCATCCATCATCTCGATTTGCATTTAGGTATTTTGGAACACTAAGAAGTTCCTCAAGATAAGATATCCTTAGAAGTGACTTCTCAAGATACCTAGACCCTCAAAAGTCACTCAAGATATAAAATCTTGAGTACTTCTCGATCCAAATGATGCCCTCAAGGTTCAAAGGCTATAGTAATCATTAGGTTCAAAACATATATTTCTAAATCATAAAGTCAGAAGCCACATCATTAATCATAACAAGTCATCACTACATACCATTCAAATCAATTTCAATAACTTTATCAATTACAAGAGAAAGTTCCACAATAAGTTACAATATTACATCACTACATCGTGAATAACAATGTCTCCTCGATCACATGTGAGGAGAGCACATCAAAATTACAATACATTATACAAGAGATTAATGATACAATACAAATACAGGAAACGTAATCCAAATGAACTAGAAAAAGTGCAGAAGTCTTCATAACCAAGAGTAGTCACCACAAACACGAACAGAGTGAGGAAACCCAATGGAGTACAAAACACATTCCACCTGATCATGTGGAACCCTAAGGTCCACCCCCTATGCTAGGAGATAGCATTAAGGTCCCACCACAAAAAAATCAAGGAATAGAAGACAACACAAAGGTTAATACGACTCCAATGCACAAGTATAGTACAACATCACATGACAATCAGACTTCTTCTAGAGGCACACAAAGATCAAAGGAAGACAAGAGACAAGGGAATACTAAGTTGTCATAGGAGGAGTGTCATCACATAGTTTTCTATGGGTTACCTTGGAAGATCTTCCTAGGCCCCGACCCCCATCCTGGGTTACCCTGGTAGCCTCTATGGATCTCCGACCCCCATACAACCCTATGTGGAATCAACATAACTCTCATAAGGATGAGATAGTTGATCATTCCATTCCAAGCCTTCTCAATTCATCTCAAGCCTAAACGAGCACTTGAGCTATGAGTGAGGCATTTACTTATCTTGATTAGTCTGATTACTATCCAACCCCCTAATTCATTTTAGGTTATCACTTAATTACGAAATTCCCACATGGAATAGCCTGGTGCCACTTTGTGCACCGTCCCCCATTGAGAACCACTCCTCTTCTAGCAACTAGGAAACTCAAGAATTCAATGAAGAAAATCCATTTTGCACATTCATAAAATCTCACTAACTGACGAGGGTGCTAACCCGAGACACATAAAATCAAACACAAAAACAAAGAATATTGTTTATTCTGAATGATGGAATTCTTACATGTAGAGGATCCCAAATTCTCAATTTCTGCAATGCATGCTAGTTACATAAAACTACATAACTTCCCCTTTTCTCAGTATGCGCTCTTTTCCCAAAAAGCTACCCAAAAATTAGAAACTAGCCCATAAATAGCCCTTTTCAGTTTGGAGCCAAAAATAACATTTGAATAATGATTTTTGGTGGTTTGGCACCAAAAATTACAATTGGAAATTCAAAAATAAAGTCCTAATTCAAAAATTGGCAATTTTTCACAAATTGACCAACTTCCAGAAGCCATAACTTTTGATTCGAGACTCCATTTTTCGAACTCTTTGAACTGTTGGAAAGGTCTCAGAGTGAAGAACATGTTAAGAATTTGATTTTCTGATTTTGAAAATTTATGGGGCCGTATAGGACCATTTAGTGCCTCAAACTAGACTCGAAATATTTTTCAGGGCAAAAATCAGAAACTGAAACTTGAATAACTTTCAAACCAGGAATGATCTTGACCCGATTCTTTTTCCAAAGTGCTTATTTTTATGTCATGAAGCTTCCCTTAATTTTTTTCCTCCTCACACCTTTAAATTCATACCTGCTAAAAATAACAGTTGAGTAGAAAAAAGTAGAAAAGCAGTTATGAAAGTGGGAATTCTTATTCAACGAAAAGGGTATCCAAAAATACAAAAACATCTACAAAAATCTAAATGAAAGTAAATATATTTTTGGGTGATGCAGGATTGCCCTTACACCACTAGATTCCCCTACATGACTAACATAAACAACGAGGTGAGGCATAACCCTTCACGCACACAAGTTCCACTCACATTGGTGAAAATACTGTGCAAGGCTTACGACTCTCATGTACTCACTCAATACATAAAAATCCATCCCAAAAGAACAATAATAGAATCATTAAGTAGAAAACCTCCCCCTAGCCTTTGGAAGTCAACTTAATGACTTGCACAACTAGTTCCCCCAACTAAACCATACCCAAGATTATTCTATTATTTTAAAGATCCACTCAAAACTTCATTCAAGGAATCAAACTCATAATAACTATAGAACACATTGATTCCACAATCACTTTGCTTCACAATTCTATTTAACACAGTAGATTTATAATTCAACTTTAAATTCATAATACAATAGAACTCAACAATAATATGAACCCCTTACTTAGCTAAGTCTACACTTTCAAGTTTCAACTCTTTATACAATACAACTCAACAATAATGTGAACGCCTTATTAATTTAAAGTATTCCGATCAATTCCTAATTATGTGTAAAACCATTTCTTCATTTTAGATATCATATTTACATAATTTATGTAATCCATGAATTCTCACATCCAATAAGATTATTTTGGAACAACCAAATACACATACATGTGTGCATATATTTATACATAGTATGAATATATATATATATACATATATTTATACTCATATATATATACTCGTATATATATACTCATATTTATATAAATATATATATGTCATAAAACCAAAATTTTGATTTCTAAACATAGCTTGTACTATGTCCATAGTGTACATATAACTATAACCATACATGTTCAGTGTTTATATAAAACATGAGGCAACTTGTATATATATACACACAATGTGTATGCATATAATATAGTAAGTTTGTATATATATATATATATATGCATACAACAATATATCAAAGACTATTTTGATAACTATCAATAGTGCATATGGTGCGATCCCTAACCATCGAGGTACATACATTTGAATCCTATAATAGTCGATTACATCGAAACCAAGAATAAGCTTTTAAGAGGTCTGTCGAGCATATGGCTCACACAACATAATCTAAATTTTGAGTTCTCCCACATAATAGGAATTGAATGCAAACAAGGAAGCGAACCATTGATTCCTATCAAATTCTACAAAATCGGTTTGTATTAAAAAGTATAACAAAGTAAATCTCCAATTACCAACATGCCAATTGATTCTCAAATGCAAAAAATGTTTTGAAAGTTTATCATATATAGTTCAACATATTACATATGATAAAGGAAGTTTTCGGAAGATAGAACCTAAATATTTCAATATTTCAATTGAATTCTCCTATAGCAAATACTCTAAGACCCAAAACAACTAAAATAGCACAAAATTGTAGCTATAGAATTCTAGAGAAAGTGTGAATACTCCTATGTCCATACTCAAAGGAAATTTGAAACACAATCACAAGAACAATGTGTTCCCAAGTATTTGCCTCATCGACATACCATAGGACACAAGGGAATATGCAAGTCTGATTGCCAAGCATATGCATACAAGGTGATTAACAAGCCTAGGATGGATAAAGAAAAATCAAAATTGAATAACACCTACAACAAGAAGGAATTCTGAAATGCAAGAAACTCAAGGGAAGGATGGTATTCAAAGACCACAAAGAATCTACAACATCAAGTCTAGCAGGGAGGGCGAATGAAAACAATAGAGTATTTTTAGAGAGATTATATAGACAAGAGTTGGAAAAGGTCACACAAGAATGCAATGGATGCCAGGTGTAAAAAAAATGAGTTTATTTTAAACTTCAGGGAATCATCAATTTATAACTCACAGAATACACATAAACAAATGTTTTGCAGAGATATCCCAAGCAACTCTTTCAAAGATCATTTTTCATAATTTATTTCAATATCCAAATCAAACATAGGCATAATCAAGAAGGAATGGAACCTGGAAAAAATCGTTCAGCTGATTGAAGATTGATGCAGAGCTCAATTCCAACCTGCTACTGCAACTCATCAACTCAGCTTTCAACACCTTCTAGGATTCCACACATAATCTCCAACGCTTCCAAACTTCCAAGATTTTTTTTCAAGAACCCGAGAGGGAATGTTCATGGCCAAGAGAATCAAGATTAGTTTCTCCAAAAATAACAAAATGCCCATGTCTCAATTAACTCTAACTAATTTATTTATTACCTTTCTAACATCCATAATACCATCCACTCTTAATAAATAAATTATTATTTTTTCTTTTATTTTTCCCCACTATTCACAACTGCCGCTATTTATCTTTTATAATTTTTTAACCATGTCTTATAATTTACACACAATTAATTCAACTATTTAAGCATTTAAATTTATTAATTTAATCTTTCATAAAATTTGTTTGCACAATCACATCAATTTAATATATTTATTTAAATATTTCATTTTAAACCATAAATTTCAATTTATTAAAATCAAATAAATACTTTAATAATATTTTATTTAATTGATACTTCAATTATATATATGGTTTTATTTAATTATTCCAATTCTTTTTTAAATTTGATGATCTCTCTTTTAATGAAATAATCAAACAAAGGCATAATCATGTACATATATCAAATGAACATAATGTCACACAATACTTGGTTGCAAAGCGAAACAAAAAGCAGAATGACAACAACATCGACAAGATGACTTAGACTAACCACACAATAGGGAATTGTAAATGGTCACTCATCCTCATCAAGGATGATGGCTCAACGTGGGGAAATCGATGCTATCTTTGAGTCAACAAAATCCATTGGGATTAAGGCACATTCAAACTTGGGAATTCAGGTGGAGTCAATGCCTAATACGTGTAAGTTGTAACAAACCACACAATCGAACGTGTATATAGACAAACAAGCAAAAACAACATGAAGGGAAAATCGCAGTGTCACAGGGAACTCACAAGAAAGTGATGTGACCTTTTTCCCCTTCACCAATACATCAAAACACAATAAACAAATATCAAATCATGATGAGAACATACATCTAACAGTCACATAATACTCATATCAATGATAACTCGCATAAACAATTAAACTAATCCACTAAGCATGGTATAAGCATAAAACATCGTATACAAATGTGTCATCATAACTATGCATCAAAGTGTCATAATATCCAAGTAATAAGTATCATAATGTCCAAATACAATCACGTAACTGCTAGAATTCGAAAGTAAACTGAGGGGCACTACATCCCCCCTAGGACCAGGATTACTCTTGGAAGCCTACAAATAGATATGGTTATAACTCTCTCATCCTGGAAGAATCCTCCTAGGTAGCATAAGACTCATCATTTAGATACCACTGGAACCTAACCTGCTCAATGTCTCAACCCATGAGGGTGCATTGTCTTTGTTGAATGATGCCCACAGGCTCCAAAGCCAACTGTCCATCCTCTACCTGTAAGGAATTCCAATCAAGAATGTGAGATATATTTGGATAATAGGGTCTGAGAACAAAAATGTGAAACACATCATGAATGCATGAGAGACTGGGTGGAAAAGAAAGATGATAAGCTATTGGACCAATCCTCTCCAACACCTCAAAAGGCCCAACAAAGTGTGGTGCAAGCTTAGATAATTTTCTATAATAGATCCGACTCTTTCGTGGATGCACCCGCAAGAATACTTGGTCTCCAATTGAGAACTGGCGGTCAACCCTATGAGCATTAGCATATTTTTTTTGTTTGTCTTGGGCTGCCACCAAATGCTCTCTAATGTGAGCCACCTGTTGCTCCATCTCCTGAAGCATCTCTAGACCAAGAATAAATATTCCCTCCAAATGATCCCAACTCAATGGGGTATGAAAAGGATGACCATATAACTTTTGGAAAGGAGGCATGCCAATAGAGCTATGATAACTATTATAGTATGCAAACTCCACTGAATACAGGTAATCCTCCCAATGTGACTGCTGATCCATAACGCACATCTAAAGCATATCCTCGAGGATCTGATTGACCCTCTCGGTCTTCTCATCAGTCTCTAGATGATATTTTGAACTAAAGTTTTTCTGAGTCCCCAACGAATGTTGCAGGGATGTCCAAAGAGCTGAAGTAAACACTAGATCTCTATATGAGATAATCCTATGAGGAATACCATGCAACCTAAAAATGTCCTCCATGAAAACTATGGCCACTAATGAAGCATTGTATGAGGATCAGATAGGAGAGAAGTGTGCCACCTTCGTCAACCTTTCCATAGTTACCATAATGGCGTCATGCCGACAGGAAGAAACAAGCAACTCAACAATCAAATCTAGAAATATGATGTCCCATTTTCACTCAGGACCAGATGGGGCTGCAAAAGACCTCTAGGATGTTGATGTTTTTCCTTTACTCTCTAACACTCCAAACATCCAGACACAAAATCAGCAATATCCCTTTTCATTCCAACCCAAAAGTACAGTTGTCAAAGGTCTACATGCATCTTTTTGACACCCAGATGAGCTGAATAGGGTGCCTGATGTGCCTCTGACATTATCAAAGTATGAAGAACTCCTGAGGAAGGTACATAAATATGACCCAAGTGTCATAAAATTCCATCCAGCTCAAGGGAATATCTTATAAATCTACCCTATAAACTTTTCCTGACTCCACCATAGTCCTCAACTCCTGATACCAACTATTTGAAGAAAGTGTTGAAAGGATTTGGCTCCTCAAGTCCACACCAAGAGTTACTTCCAAAATATCATGTCTCCAATGACTAAGAGTGTCTGCCACCATATTTTCCTTTCCCTGAATATACTTCACCTCAAACTCATACTCACACAAGAACTTTGTCCACCATCTCTACTTTGTATTCATATTAGGTTGCATGCAAATATACTGCAAGCTACGGTGATCACTATGCAACTCAAACTAATGCCCCCAAAAAAAGTGTCTCCATCTCGTCAAAGTATGAACCACAATGGCTAACTCTAGGTCATGTGTAGGATAGTTCATCTCATGATCCTTGAGTTTGCGAGACTCATAGGAAATCACACGACCATCTTGCATCAACACTACTCCTAAACCCTCCAAGGATACATTTGTACAAACAATAAACTCCCCAATAGGATCAAGAACTACCAAGATAGGTGCACTGGTCAACCTCTCCTTAAGAGTCTAAAAATATATCTAGCACTACTCTGACCAAATAAACTTCTTCCCTTTCCTCTAAATGGAAGTGATGAGATGGGTTATTCTCAAGAAACCCTATACAAACTGTTGGTAATAACCTACCAAACCCATGAAACTATGAACCTCAACAACATTAGTGGGTGCAGGCTAGTCAATGATAGCTTGGATCTTTGAAGGATCCACGACAATGCCATCACCAAAGATAACATGACCCAAATACTTCACCTTTGTTTGGAAGAACTCACATTTTTTCATATTTCCATACAACTGGTTCTCCCTCAAACACTGTAGTACTTGACACAAATGCTCCTCATGCTCCTCTACAATCCTTAAATAGATCGATATGTCATCCAAAAATACCTAAACAAACCTATCAAGGTAAGTACACAACACACCATTCATCAACCTCATGAATACATACGACACATTCGTCCTAAATGACATAACAATGAACTTGTAATGTTCGTAACGAGTGTGAAATATGGTCTTATGGATGTCTGCCTTGAAGGTGCACAACTAATGATATCCTAACTTAAGCTCAATCTTTGAGAATACCCTATCACCCTTGATCTGATCAAAGAGATTTTTGATCCTTGGTAATGGATACCTATTCCTCACTGTCACCTTATTCAACTGTCGGTAATCAATGCACAATCGAAGGGATTCATCCTTCTTTTTCAAAAAAATCATTGGTTCCCCCCAAGGAGAGACACTAGGATGAATAAACCCCTTTGCCAACATCTCAAGATTCAACCAGATCTCCTTAAAATCCTGAGTGGTCATCTGATATGGGGCTCATGAAATAGGCTCAACTCTAGGTACAAGATCTATCTTAAAATCAATGTCACGCTTAGGTGGCATTCCTTAATTTCACTAGGAAAGACATCAACATATTGCAAAAGGATAGGATGACTATCAAGAGATGCTTCTTGGATATCCCTTAACTGCATATCATTAACTGACATCCCTGATGCAAACACCTCCTCAACTACATAGAAGAGATCATGCACAAGAGAACTCCAACTACCTCAACCTCACTGCCAAAATCATCTACACACTACACATACTTACGATGACAATATATGAATTCTCTGTGATCCTCTTACCATTCCATGCCCAATACATAATATGACCCAAGGGGTATAATATGAAGGTCTATTATGGTACAAAGAGATCCAATCCTCAAACCACAAGTATGAATAAGAGACTCAACTACGACCTTAGTACTGGAGGTCAATTTGACCTGCCACTTATCGTCCTATTTCATTGCCACCAGTCCACATCATGCTACTATGAAAGGGGAAATAAAGGAATATGAAGCACTTGAATCAAAGAGAATAGAGACTCTACTACCCTATGACACACCTAATGCCTCAACCACTATACCCTAGTGCTCGGCCTAATAGTTTTCAACTGTAAGAAAAAATCTATGTGATCTTCTTGCATCCCCTACTATCAACTTTGAATTGCTAGACCTCTGACTAAATCTCGATGTTCCCTTATGAGGACACTATCTAGCAATGTGACCCTGTTGACCACAAGAGAAGCACCCCGTACCTCTGCGAAAACCTCTACCACTTGGAGGTGCACTAGATCACTGAACACTGCCCCTGTTAACTGTAGACTATGAACTCCGGGTGGGCTGATCAGAGCTATAACACTTGTTTCACTTCCAATTCCTATATTTCCCAAACTGAAACCTATCACCCTACCGAGACTGAGAGTTATTATGTTTTGATTGAGAGTGTTGTTGTTGACCACCCTTAGATCCTACTACCTGAGTCTGGGCACCTCAAGAACTGACACCTATTATAGGTGCACTACCAATCTACACACTTGTATGACCACCTAATTCCATGTTCAAATTCTCCTCAACTATTCAAGCCTTCTCTACAGCCACCTCTATGGTTTTTGGCTCAAACCCACGAACACCCCCACGGATATGGGCATTCAAGCCCCTGATAAAGTGTTGCACTAACATACCCTTATCATCACCTATGCCAACATATTGCTTAAGCTCATAAAATATATTCTCATATGACTCAACTGACATCGTCATCTGCCTTAGCTCATGGAACTTATCTACACGATGTTGTCACCAATGATCAGACAAGAACCGAGTTCTGAATCTCTCTAAAAATGTTTCCCATGAGATTGAATCTATGTATAAATGGATCTTTTTCTCCTCTAAACGCCACCACGTGGAAGAAAAACCTTAGAGATGCATGATAGCATACCTATCCTTGGTTTTGCTACCATATGGGTGCATAGTGAAACACTTGTTCAGATCAATCAACCATGTTTCCACCTCCAAACCACTACCAGTCCCATCAAATGCAGGAGGATGAGCTCTCATAAGATCCCTCATATTCCTAGCTAAAATAGCTTCATGCTCAAATGTAAACTCTTTTCTCCTAGGAGACCTCTCCCTTTCTCTAATCACCAACTATTCACACTCTCGCCTTAGACCAAGAAAGGCAAGAACCTCCTCAAGTAAGTGACACAACTATGCCCTCTCCAATCCTGGATGACCCAGATTCTGATCTCCATCTCCCTAATAATTCTAGGAACTTTGTTGTTCCTCATGATCAAAATCATGGGAACCTTGAGGAGGAGAGTCCTGAGGATTAGCCCCATGGCCACCACCATGACCTTTGCTACATCCCCAAACTCTAGGCATGATCCTACATAGACAACACCAAGGACAAGTTCAGGGTGTTAGACGAGGTCAACAAGGGCAAACAAACTTAAAATTCTATGCAACAATACAACCTAATGGGATTTTATATATATCTGGAGTGCCCAGTGTTAGAACTTGGGATTTGATACCATGTGTAATGCTCCACCATAGGAACCTAGATGAAAACACACTAAAACACATAAAAATGGTACTAATATATATATATTTTTAAGTACATAAATATAACAAAGATTACAATTGAAACAATAACTTGGTTTCCAAGTAAGTCCTCTAAGGTCTGTGACTACGTTACTAGAATCCCATAAACCATACTAACTAGAATTATGATTCATTACCTTAAATCATTCCAACTAATAGTATGAATCATCCATATCATGTTACTTATAATGCATTATAAACACCATATAGTTAACTAATATATATGCAATAGTCATCATCATATTATCCATTACAAAAGAGGGTCTAACATTGAATTGCAAGAAAATATAACAAGAATGGTAAACATATCTAATTTTACATAAAGTTAAATTATGCCATCTAACTCAAAACAAGACTGCCATCCATCATCTCAAGCTGCATTCAGGTATTTTGGTGCAATAACAAGTTCCTCAAGGTAAGATATCCTTAGAAGTGACTTCTCAAGATACCTAAACCCTAGGAAGTCACTCCTCAAGATATCAAATCTTGAGTACTTCTCGATCCAAATGATGCCCTCAAGATTCAAAGATTATAGTACTCATCAGGTTCAAAACATATATCTCTATATCATAAATTCAGAAGCCACATCATTAATCGAATCAATTTCATTAACTTTATCAATTGCAAGGGAAAGTTCCACAATAATTTACGATGCTACATCATTACATTGTGAACAACAATGTCTCCTCAATCACATGTGAGGAGAGTACATCAGAAGTACAATACATTAAACAAGAGATTAATGATACAATACAAATACATGAAACATAATCCACATGAACTGGGAAAATTGTAGAAGTCTTCATAACCAAGATTCATCGCCACAAACAAAAACAGAGTGAGGAAAACCAATGGAGTACAAGGAACATTCCACCTGACCATGTGGAACCCTAAGGTCCACCCCCCATGCTAGGAGATAGCATTAAGGTCCCACCACAAAACATTCAAGGAATAGAAGACAACACAAAGGTTAATACGACTCCAATGCACAAGTATAATACAACATCACATGAAAATCACACTTCTTCTAGAGGCACACAAAGATCAAAGGAAGACAAGAGACAAGGGAATACTAGGCTGTCGTAGGAGGAGTTTCATCACATAGTTTTCTATGGGTTACCCTAGCAGATCTTCCTAGGCCTCAACCCCCATCCTAGGTTACTTTGGTAGCCTCTACCGATATTTGGTCCCCATACAACCCTATGTAGAATCAACATACCTCTCATAAGGAGGAGATAATTGATCATGCCATTCCAGACCTTCTCAACTCATCTCAAGCCTAAACGAGCACTTGAGCCATGAGTGAGGCATTTACTTATCTTCATTAGTGTGATTACTACCCAAACCCCTAATTCATTTTAGGTTATCACTTAATTACGAAATTCCCACATGGGTTACCCTAGTGGCACTTTGTGTTTCAGCCCCAATTGAGAGCCACTCCCCTACTAACAACTAGGAAACTCAAGAATTCAATAGAGCAAAGCCATTTTGCACATTCACAAAATCTCACCAACATAAACAATGAGGCGAGGAATAACCCTTCCTACACACAAGTTCCACTCACATTGGTGAATATATTGTGCAAGGATGATGAATCTCATGTACTCATTCAATACATAAATAACCATCCCAAAAGAACAATCATAGAATCATGAAGTAGAAAACCTCCCCCTAGCCTCTAGAAGTCAACTTAACGACTTGCACAACTAGTTACCACAACTAAACCATACCCAAGATTATTCTATTATTTTAAAGATCCACTCAAAAATTCATACAAGGAACCAAACTCATAATAACTACATAACACATTGATTCCACAATCACTTTGGTTCACAATTCTATTTAACATGATAGATTTATAATTCAACTCTAAATTCATAATTAAAGAGATAAGTCTACACTTTAAAGTTTCAACTCATTATACAATACAAATCAACAATAATATGAAGCCCTTATTAATTTAAATTATTCCCATCAATTCCCAATTATGTGTAAAACTATTTCTTCATTTTATATATCCTATTTACATAACTCATGTAATCCATTCATTCTCATAACCAATAATATTCTTTTGCAACAACCAAATACACATACGTGTGTGCATATATTTATATATACTCATATTTATATAAATATATATGTATATAATAAAAATAGAATTTTGATTTCTAAACACAGCTTATACTATGTCCATAGTGTACATATAATTGTAACCATACCATTTTTCAGTGTTTATATAAAACATGAGGCAACTCGTATATATATATACACACATAGTGTGTATGCATATAGCATAGTAAAATTATATATATATATGATGATATACCCAAGACTATTTTGATAACTATCAGCATCGCATATGGCATGATCCCTAACCATGGAGCTACATATATTTGAATCCTGTAACAGTCGGTTACATCAAAACCAAGAACAAGCTTTTAAGAGGTCCACCGAGCATATGGCTTGCACATCATAACCTAAATTTTGAAATTCTCCCATACAATGGGAATTGAATGCAAACAAGGCAGTGAGCCATTGATTCCTATGAAATTCTATAGAATTGGTTTGTATTGAAAAGTATAATAGAGTAAATCTCTAATTACCAACATATCAATCGACTCTCAAATGCAAAAAACATCTTGAAATTTTATCATATACAGTTCAACGTATTAAATATGATAAAGGCAGTTTCCAAAAGATGAAACCTAAATATTTAAAGATTTCAATCAAATTATCATGTAGCGAATACTCTGAGACCCAATATCAACTAAAATAACATAGCATTGTGGCTATAGAATTCTAGAGAAAGTGTGAATACTCCTATCTCCATACTCAAAGGATATTTAAAACACAATCACAAGAGCAATTCATTCCTAGGTATTCACCTCACCAGTATACCATAGGATGCAGGGGAATATGCAAGTTTTATTTCCAAGCATATGCATACAAGACGATTAACAAGCCTAGGATGGGTGAAGAAAAATCAAGATTGAATAACACCTACAACAAGAAGGAATGCCGACATGCAAGAAACTAAGGGGAAGGATGGTATTCAAAGACCACAAAGAATCTACAACATCGACTCTAGTAGGGAGGGAAAATGAAAATAACAGAGTATTTCCAGGGAGATTACATAGACAAGAGTTGGAAAAAAGTCACACAAGAATGCAATGGCTGCCAGGTGTAAACGAAATGATTTTATTTTAAACTTCAGGGAATCATCAATTTATAACTTACAGAATACACACAAAAAAATGTTTTGTAGAGATATCCCAAGAAACTCTTTCAGAGATCATCTTTCATAATTTATTTTAATATCCAAATCATAGAAAGGCATAATCAAGAAGCAGTGGAACTTGGATAAAATCATTTAGCTGATTGAAGATTGATGTAGAGCTCAATTCCAGCCTACTCCTGCAACTCAGCTTTCAACACTTCTGAGATTCCACACATTATAGAATCCCCCAATCTCCAAAGCTTCCAAACTTCCAAGAAAAAATTTCAAGAACCCAAGAGGGAATGTTCACGACTGAGAGAATCAAGATTAGTTTCTCCAAAAATAAAAAAATCCCCCTCTCTGAGTTAACTCTAACCAATTTATTTATTAGTTTTCTCCCATCCATAACAACATGCACTCTTAATAAATTTATTTATTTATTTTCTTTTACTTTCCCCACTATTCACAATTGCCACTATTTATCTTTTATAATTTTTTAACCATGTCTTATAATTTACACACAATTAATTCAACTATTTAAGCATTTAAATTAATTAATTAATCTTTCATAAAATTTGTTTGCAAAATCACATCAATTTAATATATTTATTTAGATGTTTCATTTTAAACCATAAATTTCAATTTATTAAAATCAAATAAATACTTTAATAATATTTTATTTAATTGATACTTTAATTATATATACACTTTTATTTGATTCTTTCAAAGCCTTTTAAATCCGACAATCTCTATTTTAACAAAATAATCAAACAAAGGCACAATCATGTACATCACTCAAATGGACATACTGTCACACAATACTTGACTGCAAAGCGAAATAAAAAGTAGAATGACAAAAACATCGACAAGATGACTTGGACTAACCACACAACAAGGAAGGGTGAATGGTCACTCATCCTCATCAAGGATGATGGCTCAATGTGGGGAACCTGATGCTATCTCTGAATCAACAAACTCCATTGGGATTAAGGCACGCTCAAACCTGTCAATTCAAGTGGAGTTGATGTCTGGTACCTATAACTTGCAGCGAAGCACATGGTCGAACCTGTATATAGACAAACAAGCAAACACACCATGAAGGTAAAATTACAACATCACAGGGCAATCACAAGCGAGTGATCCAAGCATGTTCCCCTTCACCAATACATCAGCACATAATAAACAACTATCAAATCATGATGAGAACATACATCTAACAGTCACATAATACTCATATCAATGATAACTCACATAAACAATTAAACTAATCCACTAAGCATGGTATAAGTATAAAACATCAGATATAAATGTGTCATCATAATTGTGCATCAAAGTTTCATAATATCCAAGTATCAAGAAACAAGTAACTAGTAGAAGCGGAAAGTAAACTGAGGGGGCACTACATCCTTAGATCTAGTTGTGGAATTTCCACATTTTTCTATATAATTTTGCATCCTCATCATCTTCTTTATAAGCTTCTTCTTGCTCCTTATTTTTCTAAATGGATGAGTTTTCAAATAAATTTATTGATGTTGAGCTACTTGTTCATGTTTCATTTCAACTTCTATGATGTTTGATTTTATGAGAGGAGATTCATCAAATTACATCTCTATTAATGATGATTTTATGGGTAGTAGGATCCCACAATATGTATCCATTAACTACATCACCATAACCAACAAAGATATATTTCTTTTATTTGGGATCCAATTTAGAATTTTGATATTTAAAAATGAGAGTATATGCATCACAACCAGAAATTTTCATATTTGAGTACCCCCAAGAATGACTTGCCCATACCTCTTCAAGAATATTACAATCTATTGCAATTCATGGTGATCGATTTATCATATAAAAAGTTGTAGAAACTACTTCTACCCACCTCTTATTACAACTTGTCATTACTGAGCATGCTTTGTGCTCTCTCTAGAAGAGTCTTCTTCATGTGTTCAACAACACTATTTTGTTGAGTAGTGTAAACTGTGGTTTTATACCTTTCGATCCTGGGGAATCTTCCTTACAATAATTTTTAATTCCAAAGGTGTTAATTCGCTTCCATTATCTGTTCTTAAACACTTGATTTATCTTTTAGTTCTCTTTTGAACCAAAACTTTAAACTACTTAAATACACTAAACAAGTGAGCTTTACTTTTTAGAATATAGACCCATTCCTTTTTAGATTAATCATCTATAAATGGGTTAGTGGAGAATCATGGGGGTCCAAACTAGGCCTCTAAGTGGCGATGTAAATTCAGAGAATCAAAGTTAGGCAACTTGACATAAAAATTTGAATAGGTTATTAGCATAATTTGAAAAATATGTAAGAAAAAAAGTTGTAGAAAATTGAATGTAGTTTCTAGGCTACTAGTCCTTTTTTGGAAAAAAAGTAAATTTGTTTTGAAAAAATTTGAAATTTCAATGTAGTGGTACTAAATTTTCAGGAAAACGACAAGAAGTAGGTGTATGTCTGACCACCCTAAGTACAAGAAAAAACTAATTTATTATTTTTCTGAATTTTTCAATATAAGTAGAGGACACATGCTCGGATGTGCTGGATTTTTTTTATAATTTTTTTCCATGTAAATATTTAGTTATGATTTTTTTATTTGAACTTTTTAGAATTATTAAAACGCTTGTGTATGACCACCATAACTTGGTCAAAAATTTCTGATTTTATTTTATTTTTATCCTATAGTATGTGAAGCATAGAATGTGGTGCATCTTGTAGATTCAAAAACAATTAAGTAGTTTGAAAGTTATAGAAGTTTTTCAATCAATCAAGACTTTAGATGTAATGTAGGTAGAAAATAAATAATAATTATTTATTAAATTCAAAATAACACAAAAGTTATATTGGTGGAAATTTTTCTTTTATAAACCCTTTTCATTTGATCAAATTCAGATAAAAAAAAGTCATCAGCCACAAGGGCGAACATCGGAAAACTAAGCAAAATTTTCAAAACATGTTTTTTGGGTTGACTTTCCAGCTCAAGAAATCCTGATCCAAATCCTGATCCAATATCTATTTTGGTTTGGTAATACCAAACCAAAATGGATATCCATTACTAAATGAATATTCGTTACTTGTATTATTTATAATAAATAATATTATATATAATATATAATATATAATATATTATATTATATTATATTATATATTATTATATTATATATTATATATTATATATTATTACTATATTATATATACTATACATATTAACTATTATATATAGTATATATATGAAATTATATATTATATTAATATTATGTACTATATATTATATAATATATTTAATACATAATATATATCATATTTTTATTGATGTGCAACCAATTCACAAGAGAGAGAGAGAGAGAGGGAGTGGGAGGGACTTGAGAGAAAGGGAGAGAGAAATACCTGAGAGGGAGTGAGAGACCTGAGAGCGATGGTGATAGAGATATGACAGGGAGAGAGAGAGAGATAGTTGAGAGGGAGAGAGGGAGAGAGAGAGATTGAGAGGGAGTGAACGAGATAGAAATACTTGAGAGGGAGGGGGAGAGAGAGAGAGAGAGAGAGATCCCAAGAGAGAGACTTGAGAGAGAGGGGGACTCAAGGTGAGAGGGAGAGAGAGAAAGAGACTTGAGAGGGAGAGAGGCCAAGAGAGAGAGAGGGAGGCCTCAGAGTGAGAGAAAGAGAGAGAAAGAGAGAAAGAGTTGAGAGAGAGAGAGAGAGAGAGGGATATAAAGATACTTGAGAGTGAGAGAGTGAGAGAGAGAGAGTTGAGAGGGAGAGAGGGAGAGAGAGAGAGAGAGCTAATAGGGAGGGAGAGAGAGAGACTGTAACTCCTTACCACACAACCCTAGAGGAAGTTGCAAAGAACTACCTAAACAGACTATTTTTTTTTTTTTGTTTAAGAACAATTAATAAGTTCACTAACTAATGCCAACAACCTCTAAGGTTACGAGACAGAGGTTATATAGAACCTCAACAAAAAACATGAATATAAACCATATCAATTATTTAAACAATAAATTAACTCATACATTCCAAGTAAGATGATTTACAACAAGCATAAAAGATAACTCTCAAATGCATTAATCCATTCATTTAAACAATAGGGTTACAATTCTCATTCCTCGAATGAGGTAAATCCAATAACATAATTACAATTACAAGCTCCACCTCGATAAAAAAGAGGGGTAATAATTACAAGAGTAACTGAAATGAAACCAAGCAAGAACTGCAACTAAAACCATGAGCTCTCTAACTGGAAGTCTTGTCCACACGTACAAGGAGAAAACCCCAATGGAGGAAGGTGCACGTTCCACCCAACCAAGTGGAACCCAAAGGCCCACCTCCCGTGCTAGGAGAAAGTAACAAGAATTCTATCCAAGGAAGTCTATCTCTAAACATAGGCTAACATAGCCATACTGAAATAAATACAGTGACATCACTTAACAAAAGGTTACAATACTTCCAAAAATTACATAATCAATTGCATCACTGATGTGAACATACTGTCGACCTAGGAGAAGTGTCATCACAATGTTACATGGGTTATCCTGGAGAGTCTTCCTAGACCCTGGCCACCATCTCAGATTATCCTGGTAACCTCTAATAACTTCCGGCCCCTCATGTAAACCAATGCGGAATCAGTTATCTTTCGTAGAGACAAGATAATGATCTTGCCATTTCAGGCCTTCTCGTCTCAACCCAAGTCTTTACAAGCCCTTGTGTTCATAAGCGAGGCATAATTATCTTATTAAGTGTTTGATACTACGTGATACTTTAATCAGTTAATTAAGTTATCACTAGATTAACTAAGTGCAATGAGTTACCCTGGCACCACTTCGTGTGCCAGCCCTCATTATAAGCCACTCCTCTAAGATGACACATGGAACAACTCCACAACCCAAGGGTACACAAGTGCGATATAAGGGTACCACATCTCTAACCATGACATACAGTCAACACACTCCCATTCATGATAACCGGGAACAAACTGCTTAAACGCACTACCCAAGGCCATCTAGGGTTGACTACATATTACGAAAACCCACAAATTGGAAGACTTGATTAAATGCTACAACCCACAATTCCCAAATGACCATACGAACAGATCAAAATGAGACAAGAATCAAATCTACTTTGGGTTCACTAAATCCATTTCCTCACTAGCATTCAGTAATCAATGCGTTAAATGAACTGAATTAAATACACCATTTAAAAATCATTTTATTTCCACGTAGCATTTAAATACATGAAACATTAACCCATATCTCAATAATTCAGATAAAAGCAAAATCCCATTTTTAAATAAAATATTTATCCCATATTCAATAAAACTCATTTTTCAAAACAAAACATCCCCATTTAAATAATGTAATAATAAAATGAAATAGTCATTTTCAAAATGCTAATGTTAAAACATTAATAAGATTACTATTATTTAAATCTCACATAATATTATATAAAACATAATATTAAACTATTGAAGGCATTTAATATTATATTAAATCATAATATTAAACTATTGAAGGCATTTAATATTATATTAACTCATAATATTAAAATCATTTAATATTGTCCTAAATCATAACATTAACATATAATATTATATCATGATAATAAAATATTATAAAAATTATAATATTAAATTATAATAAAATATAATATTATATATTTTTAAAAAAAATTAAAAAGACCAAAAGCACGGCCTCAGTTTGCATGCCAACCATAGGGTTGGGCCGCACGAACCTCAGGCTTCATGCTAAAGTGTTGGGAGGAGGTCGGAGGTCAGTGACGGCCGCGGTTTTACCAGGCGGCGGTGACGGTTTCGGCTATGGTGGTCGTAGGAGGCAATGCCACCGGGGAGAGGGAGGTGCGGCGGAGAGGAGACGTTGTGGGCTGAAGGAGCCGCCGCGGTTACCATGTGGGTGGCACTGGCAGCGCTGCCACTAACAATGGTGGCCGCAGTCCGCGCAGGCCTTGGACGGAGGAGTCTAGGTGTGGCTCCCCCACTCTGCCCCCATGGGAGCAGTGGTGGGGTGAGCCCCCAGCACCCCCAAACAAAAAACTTGCTTTTTTTTTTTTTAAAAACTATCAACTCTCACTTTTATTTTTTTATTTTTTTAAAATAAACCTTTCTGTTGGTCATTTAAAAAAAATAAAAAATGGCCAGCATAACCCTACTATGCAGAAAAAAATTAAAATAATAAACATAGGCATAGATATATATATATATACATGCATTTCAATCTCGAAAAAAGGAGATTTCCAACAAATTGAAGAACACAAAGATGAAGAAAAACTAATTTTATAAACAAGATTTCATTTTAATTTTGCAAACAATCCTTCCAAGGAGTGGTGTTCTACAAATTTTGAAAGCAAGAATTTGAATGGTTTTTTTGTTTGCACACAATCAACATGCTACAACTGTTTTGCCTACAACACATGTGCCTTTGAATCAAGCAAAATTCAATTAAAACAAGATGAGGACCTGATTTTTCTTGCAGTGTGATGAAGAACTTGATGGTGCATAGAAACCCTTTTGAGCTGCATAGATTCTTTGAGCTTTTTATCCAAATCCACAAAATTGAGCAATCCTTCTTCTCCTCTTTTCAATTTTTCCCCCAAAACTACATTTTTTATTTTTGTGAAGAAATTCAAAGATATCCAAAATTCCTCCCAAAAATCCTACAACTACCCTCATAAATTCCAGAAAACAAAAATAGGAAATATCTATTTTTTTGAATTTTCAAATTTTCAAATTTCTAAATTGACTTTTAATTCATTTTCCTAATTTCCAATTGCAACTTAAATATGCATGCATTTCCAAAATGAATAATGCAAATCATTTCAACATAAATAACTTAATCAATTAATAAAATAAATCTACCATAAGATTAAATTATTTATTAATTAAATTAAATTTCACAATAATTTAAATCACATTTTCAACATTATTCTAACTTCCTAAATAAACTGAAACAAGGCAAATGAAATAAAATGGAACAATTGAACCACACTATAACCGACGACACACTATGACCAGGGTGACGACTCAATACGAAAATCCTAGCTACTATCTCCCAATCAAATGTTGTTGGGAAATGGACACGCTTGAACCTGTGAAACCAAGTGGAGTCGATGTCCTATACCTGTCAACCTGCGAATAAAGAATATATCCACATGAAATAATATTTCATAAATAAAACACACCGTGAAGAGAAAATCACGAAATCGCAGGGCACTTGCAAGCGAGTGATGCGATACCATCCTCTTCACCAATACAGTAGTACTAACTGACGCATCTATCATAGCAACATAATCAAAAGCATGAAACATCATAAATTTAAATATACACTTATGCTAATTCCAAACATGCCATAATAATCACATCAAAATATAGTATCATCACATCAAGATACATCATGATAAAATGGTGATCAACTATAACCAAGTACATATTCAAAGTACAACACAATACTAAAGCATAAAAGAGGAAACAACATAGTTCGCACAATAGAGAAAAATAGAGGGGTATTACATCCTCCCCCCCTAGGGTCAAGCTTACTCTTGGAAGCCTGCGAACAAATAAGGATAAAGTTCCCTCATTCTAGCTGCACCTTCCCATGTGGATGATGTGTCATCCCTAGGATCCCACTAAATCCTAACCTGATCAATATCTTGCCCTCAAAGGGCAAGCGTTTTGCGCTCCACGATGGCCACGGGCTCCAAAGCTAGCTGCCCGTCCTCTACCTGCAATGCATTCCAATCAAGGACATGAGAAATGTCTGGATGGTACAGCCGAAGAACTGAAACATGAAACACATCGTGAATGTGCGAGAGACTAGGCGATAAAGAAAAATGGTAAGCAATAGGACCAATCTTCTCGAGTATCTCGAAAGGTCCGACAAAGTGTGGCACCAACTTAGAGCCCTTTCCATAATGGATGGGACTCTTTCGCGGATGCACCCGCAAGAAGAATCTATCACCTACAACAAATTGATGATCCACTATATGCGCATCCGCATACTTCTTTTGCCTATCCTGCGCTACCACCAAGTGCTCTCTAATCCTATCCACCTGCTGCTCCATATCCTACAACATCTCAGGACCCAACGCTATCCTGTCCTCCAGTCGATCCCAACTCAAAGGGGTACGACATGGTCTCCCATAGAATGCCTGGAATGGAGGCATACCAATGGAACTTTGGAAACCATTATTATAGGAAAAATCTACCAAATAGAGATAATCCTCCCATTGTGTTTGCTGGTCCATCACATACATACGTAACATATCCTCGAGGATTTGATTAACCCTCTCGGTATGTCCATATGTCTTGGGGTGATAAGCTAAACTGAAGTTCAACTGTGTCCCCATCGCATGTTGCAATGATGTCTAAAGAGCTGAGGTAAACACTTGATCCCTGTTAGAAATAATTCAACATGGAATGCCATGTAACCTCACTATATCCTCCATGAACACTCTAGCTACGAATGATGTGGTATAGGATGGGTGCATAGGTGAGAAGTGTGCCACCTTCATCAACCTATCAACTGTCACCATTATCGCATCATGTTGTCTCGAAGAGTTGGGTAAACCAACAATGAAATCCAATGAGATTATATCCCACTTCCCCTCTGGTACTAAATGCGGTTGCAGGAGTACTGTTGGATGCTGGTGCTCAGCCTTAACTCACTGACACTCTAGACATCGTGACACAAAGTCTGTGATATCTCGCTTCATCCCTAGCCAAAAGTACAACTGACACAAATATGCATGCATCTTCTTCACCCCAAGATGGGTTCAATAAGGTGCACGATGTGCCTCAGTCATGAACAAGGTGTGAAGACCATCTGAAGGAGGAACGTATATGCGTCCCATGTGTCTCAATAACTCATCTGGCTCTAGAGAATATCCTGAATGTCTGCCCTCAAGAGGTCTACCTACCTCTACCACTGTCCTGACCTCCTGGTACCAACTATCTGCTGGAAGGGCATAAAGAGTCTAACTCCGTAAATCCACAACTAGAGTCAACTCAGATATCTCATGCCTCCGCCTACTAAGTGCATCCACTACAACATTCTCCTTCCCCTAGATGTACTTCACCTCAAATTCGTACTCACAGAGGAACTCCATCCAACGCCTCTTCCTAACATTAAGGTTGGGCTGCGTGAAGATATACTGAAGGCTTTTGTGATCACTATGTAGCTCAAACTTATGGCCAAGAAGGAAATGCCTCCATCTTGTCAATGCATGTACAACTACCATTAACTCAAGATCATGGGTGGGACAGTTCAACTCATGGTCCTTGAGTTTCTATGACTCATATGCAATGACTCGACCCACCTGCATCAACACTGCACCAAGACCCTCCAAGGATGCATCTATACAAACTACAAAGTCCCCAGTCGGATCTGGTATAGCAAGTATCGGTGCACTAGTCAACATCTCCTTAAGGTTCTAAAATGCTGCCTCGCACTTCTCAGACCACTCAAACCTCTTCCCTTTCCTCTGAAGGGTAGTGATAGGGTAACCTATCCTCGAAAAACCCTGCACAAAGCATTTGTAATAACCCGCTAGCCCCATAAAACTACGTATCTCTGCCACATTCATGGGCATAGGCCAATCTGAGATCGCTTGGATCTTTGTAGGATCCATTGAAATACCCTTCCCTGAGATGACATGCCCAAGGTACTGTACCTCAGATTTGAAGAACTCACACTTTGACAGGTTAGAAAATATCTGATTATCCCGCAAGCACTACAATACCTGTCGCAAATGTTCCTCATGCTCTACCATAATCCTGGAATATATCAGAATGTCATCAAGGAACACAAGGACAAAATTGTCTAGGTATGTACAAAATACACCGTTCATCAGACTCATGAACATAGAAGGTGCATTCGTCAACCTGAATGGTACTACTATGAACTCGTAGTGACCATACCGCATTCGAAACATTGTCTTATGGATATCAAAGTCCAAGATCCGAAGCTGATGATATCCTAACTTAAGATCAATCTTCAGAAAGATGGTGGCAACCTTGACCTAATCAAAGAGATCGTCGATCCTAGGGAGTGAATATCAGTTCCCAATGGTAAATTTGTTCAACTGTTGGTAATCAATACATAACCGAAGTGAACCATCCTTCTTCTTCACAAAGATGACTGGTGCTCCCCAAGGTGAAACACTAGAGCGAATGAAGCCCTTCTCTAATAACTCCTCAAGTTGTAAACGAATCTCTTTCAGCTCCTAGGTAGTCATACGATAGGGAGCTCGAGAGATGGGTTGGGAACCAAGTATAAGATCAATCTTGAAGTCAATATCCCTCTGAGGTGGCATCCTTGGAATCTCATCTGGAAAGACATCAGAATACTCCTGAATGATGGGGTGACTATCAAGAGAGACTTTCTCTTCTCCACTACCTAGATCCAAGTCATCCACTGTGACAACAAAAAACTGGTAACCCTGACATACACACCTTCTCAACTGCATAGCTGAGATTACCCTCAAAGAAATTGGCCTCAGGACTCCCACTATTTCTACCTCTCTACCAAATGCCTCACTGCATCTAATCGACTTGCGTCAACAATCCAAGACCGCACTATGAGCCTCCAACCAATCCATCCCTATGACAATTTCATAAGAACCCAAAGGAATAACTCAGAGATCCATCGTGGTCTGGAGAGGTCCAATCTCCAACCTACACTCTGGCACAAGGGAATGCAATGCGACTTTCGCACCTGAAACTAACTCTACCTGCCACTTATCGACTTGCCTTACCACACCTAGTCTACATCGCGACACGATTGATGAAGAAATGAAGGAGTTTGTCACTCCTGAATCAAATAAGATTGTAACTGGGTTACCCATCAACATACCATAAGTCTCAATGATAGTGCCCTAATGCTCTGCCTGGTAGTTATCAATCGCTGCAAAAACCGATGCCCTCTACCTACATCACCAACTGTCGGCTTAAATGCCACTAGTCCCTGAGAAAACCCAGTTGTGCCCCTGTTGTGACAACCTCTAGCCATGTGACCCTGTTGACCACATGCAAAACACTCTATACCTCTTCCATAGCCTCTACCCCTAGATGGTGTGTTAGACTATTGCGCACTACCCCTGAAAGTAGACTGTGAACTCTGTGCTGGCTGCTCAAAGCTGGAGTGTTTCACACACCTTTAATTCTTGTCTCCCTATCTCAGTTGGAAACCTTTACGTTTCCCCTATGATACCTGCAACTGCTGCTGACCACCCTAAGATGGCCCCTGGTGAGACCTAGGAGGTAAACCTCCCTGAGATTGCCCTTCTCTAACACTAGATCCTGCCACTACACTACTTCCAACTAGAACACTCATGTGTCCCCCAAGTGCCATACTCAGATTCTCCTCAATAAGGTGTGCTTTCTCTACTGCCACATCCATGGTCTTGGGTTTAAAAACCCTCACACCACCGCTGAGATGGGAATTTAAGCCCCTAACAAAATGGTGTATCAACATACTCTTGTCGTCACCAATCCTTGCATACTGTTTGAGCTCGTAAAAATGTCGCTCATACTACTCAATAGATAATGCCATCTGACATAAAGCATGGAACTCGTTGCCTCGACGTTGACGCCAATGCTCAGATAAGAACTGAGCTCTAAATCTCTCTAAGAAGATTTCCCAAGATGTAATGTGAATATCAATATGGAGCTTCTGCTCCTCTAGTCTCCACCAAGTGGATGCAAATCCTCTCAACTACATGATGGCATAACGAGCTCTAGTGTTACTGCCATACAGATGCATGGTGAAACACCTATCCAAGTCTATGAGCCAAGTCTCGGCCTCTAACCCCATACCTGATCCATCATATAATGGAGGATGCCCCCTAAGCAAGTCCCTCATGTGAGCCTCAGACTGGGGTGGAGCTTCCCTCACCATAGGGTTAACTTGAACCTCTGCTTGCCTAGGTCCAAGGAGTGCCAAAGCCTCCTCTAGCGCTCTACGCGCTGCCTTGATCCCTGCTGGATCCTGCTAATGATTACCAACTCCAGGGGCATTCTGAGATGCCCGATGTTCCTCCTAATCTGGAATCAGAGGAACTAAAGGAGGAGAGTCATGTTGAATCTCGTCGCGACGGCCTATATAGCCATGAACAAGCCCTCTACCTCTTCCACGTCTGGGCGGCATAATCCTACATAGACACATCAAGGTGTTAGGCAAGATATACAAATCAAAACCTAAACAGCTAAAAGCTTAATGGTTCCATCATAATCCCAGAGTACCCAGTGTTTAAACCTAGGCTTTGATACCATGTGTAATGCCCTGCCACAGAACCCTAGAGGAAGTTGCAAAGAACTACTTAAACGGGCTAATTTTTTTTTGTTTAAGAACAATTAATAAGTTCACTAACTAATGCCAACAACCTCTAAGGTTACGAGACAAAGGTTATATAGAACCTCAACAAAAAACATGAATATAAACCATATCAATTATTTAAACAATAAATTAACTCATACATTCCAAGTAAGATGATTTACAACAAGCATAAAAGATAACTCTCAAATGCATTAATCCATTCATTTAAACAATAGGGTTACAATTCTCATTCCCCGAATGAGGTAAATCTAATAACATAATTACAATTACAAGTTCCACCTCGATAATAAAGAGGGATAATAATTACAATAGTAACTTAAATGAAACCAAGCAAGAACTGCAACTGAAACCACAAGCTCTCCAACTAGAAGTCTCATCCACACGTACAAGGAGAAAACCCCAATGGAGGAAGGTGCACGTTCCAACCAACCAAGTGGAATCCAAAGGCCCACCCCCCGTGCTAGGAGATAGAAACAAGAATTCTATCCAAGGAAGTCTACCTCTAGACATAGGCTAACACAACCATACTGAAATAAATACAGTGACGTCACTTAACAAAAGGTTATAATGCTTCCAGAAATTACATAATCAATTGCATCATTGATTCAAACATACTGTCGACCTAAGAGAAGTGTCATCACAATGTTATATGGGTTATCCTGGAGAGTCTTCCTAGGCCCTGGTAACCTCTAACGACTTCCGACCCCTCATGTAAACCAATGCGGAATCAGTTATCTTTCGTAGAGACAAAATAATGATCTTGCCATTTTAGGCCTTCTCGTCTCAACCCAAGTCTTTACAAGCCCTTGTGTTCATGAGTGAGGCATAATTATCTTATTAAGTGTTTGATACTACGTGATACTCTAATCAGTTAATTAAGTTATCACTAGATTAACTAACTTGCAATGAGTTATCCTGGCACCACTTCATGTGTCGGCCCTCGTTATAAGCCACTCCTCTAAGATGACACATGGAACAACTCCACAACCCAAAGGTACACAAGTGCGACATAAGGGTACCACATCTCTAACCATGACATACAGTCAACACACTCCCATTCATGATAATCGGGAACAAACTGCTTAAACGCACTACCCAAGGCCATCTAGGGTTGACTACATAGTACGTCAACCCACAAACTTGAAAACCCAACTGGAAGACTTAATTAAATGCTACAACCCACAATTCCCAAATGACCATACGAATAGATCAAAATGAGACAAGAATCAAATCTACTTTGGGTTCACTAAACCCATTTCTTCACTAGCATTCAATAATCAATGTGTTAAATGAACTGAATTAAATATGCCATTTAAAAATCATTTTATTTCCACGTAGCATTTAAATACATGAAACATTAATCCATATCTCAATAATTCAGATAAAAGCAAAATCCCAATTTTAAATAAAATATTTATCCCATATTCAATAAAACTCATTTTTCAAAACAAAACATCCCCATTTAAATAATGTAATAATAAAATGAAATAGTCATTTTTAAAATCCTAATATTAAAACATTAATAAGATTACTATTATTTAAATCTCACATAATATTATATAAAACATAATATTAAACTATTGAAGGCATTTAATATTATATTAAATCATAATATTAAACTATTGAAGGCATTTAATACTATATTAACTCATAATATTAAAATCATTTAATATTGTCCTAAATCATAACATTAACATATAATATTATATCATGATAATAAAATATTATAATAATATAATATCTAAAATATTATAAAAATTATAATAAAATATAATATTATATATATTTTTTTTAAATTTAAAAAGACCAAAAGCATGGCCTCGGTTCATGCGCCAACCCTAGGTTTGGGCCGCACGAACCTCGGGCTTCGTTCTAAAGTGCTGGGAGGAGGTTGGAGGTCGGCATCGGCTATGGTTTTACCAGGCGACGGCGGCTTCAGTTGTGGCGGCCGCAAGAGGTGGCGCCACCAGGGAGAGGGAGGTGCGACAGAGAGGAGATGCCGTGGGCTGAAGGAGCCATCATGGTGTAACGCCCCACCACACAATCCTAGAGGAAGTTGCATTCAACTACTTAAACATAATAATTTTTTTTTTAAAAAAAAGGATAAATAATAAGTAAGTTAATTAACTAATGCCAACAACCTCTAAGGTTACGAGATAGAGGTTATATAGAACCTCAACAAAACATGATTATAAACTATGACAATTATTTAATCAATAAATTAACACATACATTCCCAATAAGGTGAAATAACAACAAGCATAAGATAAGACTTTCGATTTCATTAATCCATTCAATAAACCATAAGGTTACAATCACTCATTCCCCGAATGAGGCAAGTCTAATAAAATAGGGTTACAATTACAAATTCCACCTTGATAACAAGAGGGGTAATGATTACAAGAATAACTGAAATGGAAACAAGTAAGAACTGCAACAAAAACCACGAGCTCTCCAACTGGAAGTCTCGTCCACATGAACATGAAGAAAGAACCCAATGGAGTAAGGTGCACATTCCACCCAACCAAGTGGAACCCAAAGGTCCACCCCCCGTGCTAGGAGATAGTAACAAGAATTTCTATCCAAGGACGTCTACCTCTAGACATAGGCTAACATAACCATACTGAAATAAATACAGTGACATCACTAACACAAGGTTACAATGCTTCCAAAATTACATAATCAACTACATCACTGATGCGAACATACTGTCGACCTAGGAGAAGTGTCATCACAATGTTACATGGGTTACTCTGGTGAGTCTTCCTAGGTCCGGGCCCCCATCTTGGATTATCCTGGTAACCTCTAACGACTTCCGGCCCCTCATGTAAACCAATGCGAAATTGGTTATCTTTCGTGGTGACAAGATAATAATCTTGCCATTCCGGGCCTTCCTGTCTCAACCCAAGTCTTTACAAGCCCTTGTGATCAGGAGCGAGGCATAATTATCTTATTAAATGTTTGATACTACATGATACTCTAATCAGTTAATTAAGTTATCACTGAATTAACTAACTTACAACGAGTTACCCTGACACCACTTTGTGTGTCGGCCCCCGTTACAAGCCACTCCTCTAAGATGACACGTGGAACAACTTCACAACCCAAGGGTACACAAGTGCTACGCAAGGATATCACATCCCTAACCATGACATACAGTTAACACACTCCCATTCATGATAACCAAGAAACAAACTGGTTACGCACTACCCAAGGCCATCTATGGTTGACTACACAGTATGACAACCCACAGACTGAAATCCCAACTGGAAGACTTGTCAAATATTAAAACCCACACTTCCCAAATGATAATGCGTGTAGATCAATACCAGGACAATAATCAGATCTACTTTGGGTTCACTAAACCCATATCCTTACTAGCATTCAATAAACAATGTGTTAAATAAACAGAATTAATTACGCCACTTAAAAATCATTTCATTCCCACGCAGCATTTAAAAGCATAACACATTGCCTGTGACCCCATAATTCAATTTAAAACAAGTTCCCATTTTAAATAAAATATTATTCCCTAATCAATTAAACCCATTAAAAAAAACAATATTTCCCTTCTTTTAAATAATGAAATAATACAATAACATAATCCTTTTTAAAACATTATCTTTAAATAATAATATGACTATAATTGTTTAAAATTTCTCATAATTCAATAACTTAATAGTCATACTATTAAAATATTACATGTATTTTAAACTATATGAAGAAATAAATAATCTTAAAATAATAAATTTTAACATTAAAATATTATAATAATTATAATATTAAAATATTATAAAAATATAATATTTTAAGTTAAAATATTATTATTATATTATTTTATTTTTTTAAAAATAAATTTAATTTTCAAAAGACCCACGCTTTGCCTTGATCGGTGTGTGCGGCTAGGGCTGAGGCTGCGGGTCACATTTTTCCACCAATTGTTGGTGCTACTGGGCGGTTTAGGTGGAGGTTGAGGCAGAGCTCATGGTGGTCGCAGGAGGCGGCGCCACTGCGCAGAGTAGCCGCTGTGGTTCCACGCGAGCAGCGCTGGCAGCGTCACCACCACTATGGTAGCCGCTGCCTGCGTAGCTCACGTGGGCCGCAGACGGTGGGGAGTGGGTGCGGCTCCCCCACTCCGCCTCATTGGAGCGGCGGTGGGGTGAGCCCCCACTCGCCTGCCCTATTTTTATTTGTTTAAATTTTTGTTTTGTTTTGCTTTTTTTTTTTTTAACACTCCAAAAAAAATGACAGTCCATATTATATTTTAAAATAAAAATAAAAATTCAGAACCTAATAAGGCAAGGAAGGATAAAATTTTGCCAGCATAACCTTATATGAGGAATAATATAAAAAAATACATACCCTCAAAATTAAATATATGAAAATATAATTTTAAGAATTAAAATGATGTTTATACCAAATCTTCACTCAAACAGATTGAAACTCTCAAACAAACTGATGAACAAAAGAGAACAATCCACAATGGAAATAACAATTGCAATAAGAAATTCTTTATTTCCAAATTATCCACTTATTCAAATTTGAAGCACAACAACAAAACAAGGATGAAACCTGATTCTTTTGGAGTATGTTGAAGAACCTACTGTTGCTTTGAAACCCTCTTGAGCACTTCAGATTCCACAAGCTTTTCCTCCAAACCCACAAAATCAAGCAATTTTCCCCTTCTCTTTTCCATTTTCTCCCAAAAACTCCATCTTTTATTTTGTGAAGAAATTTTAAAGATAATGCAAAATTTGCTCCAAAATCCCACAACAACCCTCATAAATTTTTCAAAACAGAATAGCAAAAGTCTTTCTTTTGAATTTTTGAATTTCAAAATCGACTTCTAATTTATTTTTCTAATATTTCAATTCCAATTCAAATTTGCATGCATTTTAAAAATGAATAATTTAAATCATTTCAACATGAATAACTTAATCAATTAATAATTAAATCTACCATAAGATTAAATATCAAATTAATTAAATTAAATTACTTAATAATTAATCACAAATCCTACATTATTCTAACTCCCCAAATAGACTGAAATCGGTCAAACTGAACAAAATAGAACAACTAGACGAAACTAGGACTGACGACACACTACAACTAGGGTGACGACTCAACACAGAAATCCTAGCTACTATCTTCCAATCGAATGTCGTTGGGCAATGAAAACACTCGAACCTGTGAAACCAGGTGGAGTCGATGTCCTGTACCTGTCAACCTGAAAACACAAAATATATCCACATGCAATAATATGTCATAAATAAGGCACACCGTGAAGAGGAAATCACGAGATCGCAGGGCACTCACAAGTGAGCGATGTGATACCATCCTCTTCACCAATACAATATTTCTAATTGACGCATCTAACATAGCAGCATAATTGAAAGCATGAAACATCATGAATTAACTATCCACATATGTTAATTCCAAACATGCCATAATAATCACATCAAAATATAGTATCATCACATCAAAATACATCCTGATAAAATAGTGATCCATTGAAATCAAGTACATAGCCCAAGTACAACGCAAAACTAAAGCATAGAGATGAAACAACATAGTTCACACAATAGAGCAAAACGAAGGGTTGTTACACGTGGTTATCACGCGGGCAGCACTGCCACCAACAGTGGTGGCCGTTACCTGTGTAGTCTGTGCGGGCCACGGACGGAGGAGTCTGGGTGTGGCTCCCCCACTCTGCCCCCATGGGAGCGGCAGTGGGGTGAGCCCCCAGCACCCCCAAACAAAACTCTTGCTTTTTTTAATTTTTTTTTAAAACTATCAACTGTAGTTTTTTATTTTATTTTTAAAACCAGAACCTATTTTTTTAAAAAAACCTTTCTATTGGTCATTTAAAAAAAAATAAAAATGGCCAGCATAACCCTACTATGGGAAAAATAATTAAAATAATAAACATAGGCACATATATATATATATATATATATATATATATATATATATATATATATATACATACATACATACATACATTTCAGTCTCCAAAAAAAGAGATTTGCAGCAAATTGAAGAACACAAAGATGAAGAAAAACTAATTGTATAAACAAGATTTCATTTTAATTTTGCAAACAATCCTTCCAAGGAGTGGTGTTCTACAAATTTTGAAAGCAAGAATTTGAATGGTTTTTTGTTTGCACACAATCAACATGCTACAACTATTTTCCCTACAACACATGTGCCTTTGAATCAAGCAAAATTCAATTAAAACAAGATGAGAACCTGATTTTTCTTGAAGTGTGATGAAGAACCCGATGGTGCTTAGAAACCCTTTTGAGCTGCACAGATTCTTTGAGCTTTTTATCCAAACCCACAAAATTGAGCAATCCTTCCTCTCCTCTTTTCAAATTTTCCCCAAAAACTACATTTTTTATTTTTGTGAAGAAATTCAAAGATATCCAAAATTCCTCCCAAAAATCCTACAACTACCCTCATAAATTCTAGAAAACAAAAATAGGAAATATCTTCTTTTTTGAATTTTTGAATTTTCAAATTTCTAAATTGACTTTTAATTCATTTTCCTAATTTCCAATTCCAACTTAAATATGCATGCATTTCCAAAATGAATAATGTAAATCATTTCAACATAAATAACTTAATCAATTAATAAAATAAATCTACCATAAGATTAAATTATTTATTAATTAAATTAAATTTCACAACAATTTAAATCATATTTTCAACATTATTCTAACTTCCTAAATAAACTGAAACAAGGCAAATGAAACAAAATAGAACAACTGGACCACACTATGACTGATGACACACTATGACCAGGGTGATGAATTGACACAGAAATTCTAGGTACTATCTCCCAATCAAATGTCGTTGGGCAATGGACACGCTCGAACCTGTGAAAGTAGGTGGAGTCGATGTCCTGTACCTGTCAACCTGCGAACAAAGAATATATCCACATGCAATAATATTTCATAAATAAAGCACACCATGAAGAGGAAATCACGAAATCGTAGGGCACTCACAAGTGAGTGATGCGATACCGTCCTCTTCACCAATACAATAGTACTAACTGACGCATCTATCATAGCAGCATAATCAAAAGCATGAAACATCATAAATTTAAATATACACTTATGCTAATTCCAAACATGCCATAATAATCACATCAAAACGGTGATCAACTACAACCAAGTACATATTCAAAGTACAACACAATACTAAAGCATAAAAGAGGAAACAACATAGTTCGCACAATAGAGAAAAACAGAGGGGTATTATAGAGACTTGAGAGGGAGAGAGAGAGGAAACTCTAAGAGACTTGAGAGAGAGAGGGGGGAGGGACATGAGAGTGAGAGGGAGAGAGATAAAGAGTTGAGACAGAGAGAGGGAAGGAGAGACAAAGATAGAGACAGAGAGGGAGAGAGGGAGAGAGAGAGAGAGAGTTAATAGGAAGCATGTTTTCCCGTGTTGGGACCCTTTAGAATAAGAAGTGATACAACCATCAAACAAAACCATTACAACTCAATTCAGCATTCATGCCATTAAAACCTTTGAGCTTAATAACATGTAATTAGATCATTCATGTAAAATGTATAAAATCATCATGAATAAGAATCATTATATTTCAATCATGATACACAAACAAGAACATTATGTACACCAAAGGGTTTGATGCAAATTTTAAAAAAAATCCTTAGAAGACATCAAGATACATGTTCATTAATTGTTCATGTGAAATCTATACAATAATTATGATCAACAAATAAGACATCAACCAACCATGATGCATGAATAAACACTATATATACACACTATATATGAACAAACACTAAATTAATAAATTTTAAAATATTTATTACTAAATCTTTATCTCATCATTATACTATTATATTCATAAATTTAACACTAAAAATATCCATCCAAGGTCACTTTTTAATAAAAATAATATCATTGTCTTAATAAAGTTTTGCAGCTCTCAGTTGCATCTCTTCATTTCTTTGATTTTTCCTCTTTAGATTGGGAATGTATCCTTTCCTCTAGCCATCGTTGATGCTCATCTAAGTCCACTTCCATGGACCTAACTGCATCAACAACAGTTCACATTTTTGATGCAAAATGCCTTAATAATGGATGAACACATTCTTCATTTTGACTAGCGTTAAATTGATCTTGAATGGTTCTAACATTCACATCAGCTTGTTCTCAAAAGAAAGCACCATCGGATGCAGGTGGTGGAGGTGGGGGGTTACGAGGTGGAGAAGGTGGAGTTAGAGGGCATGGATCCATGATTTATATATAAGTTAACCTGCATTAAATTTTTAATTTCAAAATGTAAGATACATGTTTAAAAATCCCCTTAAACCATTCAATATAAATGACTTAATTGAATAAAAATGAAAAAATGTGTAAAACTCATTTATGTCTAAGGCATGCAAATGAAAAAAATAAATTGTTAAAGTGATGTGAAATCTGATTTAAAAATACATTAAATTTTTACCTTGTTTCAATGTGGAAGTGTTAAGCTCCAGATTGATTCAACAAAGGTGGAAGTGTTAAGCTTCAAATTTATTCAACAAAGGTGGAAGTGTTAAGCTCCAAATTGCCGATACTTAGTGAATCTATATACATAGTTAGTAATGGTTAAACAAAACTTGTCTCTGCAACCATAGGGAAATGGGAAAAGTTAATGCGTAATAATCAATGGGTTGTGTAAGAGGCTATCATACAATATGATACAATATGATAGCCTCCTAGAGAGCCCATTGATTATTACCCATTAACTTCGCCCATTTCCCTATGGTTGCACGGACAAGTTTTGTCTAGGCAATGTTAACAATGGATCCAGATTCACCAAGTATTGGAAATTTAGAGCACTTCAAACAAGGATCCTTTCTATTTTGAGAGCTGAAGAGAGTCAAAATATTAAAAAATTACAAAACAATTTTTTTAACAAAGAAATACTAACTTAAGAATAAGAAACAAAGTAAGAAATTAAGAAACGTGAGAATAAGTGATAAACAAGAAGGAAAAATAGACAAGAATGTAAAACAGTTTTAAAAAATGTAGAAAGGGGGTAATGAAGCTTCAATTTTATGTTTGTTTAGTATGCTAGGTTCAATTTTATATTTGTTTTGTAGTAATGAAGGTTCAATTTTTTGTTTGATGTTTTTTTTTTTTGTTTTAGACTACAGGAATCAGGTAACACGAACCCCTATAAACCATAGTACGCTTGGTAAAAAATTTAACATGACCAGTGGCGCTGGCACAACACACCCTCTGGTACCACAGGAGTGGGGGAGACTAGACCTCATGACCAACCTCCTACAACAGGAAATATTTAGCCAATCAAGCAAGGTCCCCCACCCCCAATTTGTTTTTTTTACACTAACTAGGGTTTCAATTTTTTTTATAAGTTTAGATAGAAATTAAAAAATTCAATAAAACTATAAAGAATGCAAAAAAAAACATAAATTAATCACTGGACCTGCTTGTTGGGTCAGTCATGAGGTGGGATCCGGTTATGGGGTCTCAACAAGTGGATAGATTGTAAATGGATATCATTTTGTTTGCATGTTTCCTGGGAATAGGTGTGCTGGGATGTCAGGTTTGTGCAAAGTTTGTTGTAAAATGTGGTAGTTTTTATGTAATTATGTTTGATCAGGTCTCCTTGAAAATGGGGGAGGTTTGTCCTCAACAGGTGGATGTTTTTCTGTTGAAGTGTGTAAGACATGCCAATGTTTAATGCATGGTCTCCTTTTTAACTTTCAGGATCTTTTAATGTTTCGTTGTAAATAGGGGAGAGAGAAGAGACCTGAAGGGGAGGGAGGAGAGGGAGGTGATGGGAGGGAGGACAGGAGGGGAAGGAGGGAGGAGTGGGGGAGGGAGGGAGAGAGAGAAGAGGTGGGTTTATGGTTTTAGGGAGGGGAGGAGAAGTGGTTTTATGGTTTATGGTTTTGGGGAGGAGAGAGTGAGGAGGGAGGGAGGGAGGGAGGAGTTGGAGGAGAGGGAGGTGTGGGGAGAGGGAGGTGGAAGAGGGGGGAGAGATAGGGAGACGGGGAGAGTGTAAGAGAGAGTGTATTTAGGGTTTAGGGTTTAGGGAGAGAGGGAGAGTGGGAGAGAGAATGGGTTTAGGGTTTAGAAAGAGAGGGAGAGAGGGGGAGTGGGAGAGAGGAAAAGAGAGTGGTTTTAGGGTTTAAGGAGAGAGGGAGAGGGAGAGGGGGAGAATTAGAAATGTAGAGGGAGGAGGAGTGGGAGTCAGAGTAGGAAGAGTGGGAGAGAGGAGATGGGTTTAGGGTTTAGGGGAGGAGGGAGGAGAGGGAGGGAGGGAGGAAGACACAGAGAGGGAGAGAGGAGAGTGGGAGAGAGGGAGTGGGAAAGAGGAAGAGTGGAAGAGAGAGAGGGACAGTATGAGAGAGGGAGAGAGGAAAAGATGGAGAGAGGGAGGGAGAGAGAGATATATATACTTGAGAGGAAGAGATGGATAGAGGGAGTATGGGAGAGATAGGAGAGAGGGATAGTGGGAGATAGAGAGAGAGAGAGATACCTAAGAGGGAGATAGGGAGATAGGGAGTGTGTGTGTGGGAGGGAGGGAGAGAGAGAAGGAGAGAGAGAGAGAGAGAGAGAGAGAGAGGGGAGGGAGGAAATACCTAAGAGGAGAAGAGAGGGGAGGAAGAGGGGAGGGAGGGAGGAGTGGGAGAAAATTAATAGAGGAGAGAGAGGGAGAGAGAGAGGAGGGAGGAAGGGAAAAATGGGAGAGAGAGTGGGAGTTGGAGAGATTAGGTTTAGGGTTTATGGAGAGAGGGATAGAAGGAGAGATGGAGGGAGAGGGAGAGAGAGAGAGAGAGAGAGATTTTGTGGGAGAGAGGGAGAGAGATATTGTGGGAGAGAGGGAAAGACCTGAGAGGAAGAGAGGGAGAGTGGGAAAGAGGGAGGGAGGTGTGAGAGAGGGAGAGAGAGGGGAAGAGAGGAGAGAGAGTGGGAGAGACCTGAGAGGAAGAGAGGGAGAGTGGGAGAGAGAGTGGGTTTAGGGCTTAGGGTTTAGGGAGAGCGGGAGAGAGAGGGAGAGAGAGGGAGAGAGAGAGTACAGGAGAGAGGGAGAGAAGGAAAGACATGAGAGGAAGAGAGGTAGAGAGGGAGAGTGTGAGAGAGGGAGAGTGGGAGAGTGGGTGAGTGGGAGAGAGGGAGAGAGGGAGAGGGAGAGAGAGGGAGAAGAGGAACCAGAGGAAAAGAGGGAAGAGTGGAAGAGAGATTGAGTTTAGGGTTTATAGTTTAGGGAGAGAGGAGAGGAGGAGAAATTAGGTTTAATATTTAGGGTTTAGGGAGAGAGAGAGAGAGAGAGAAGCAGAGGGAAGACAGAGAGGAGAAGAAGGAGAGAGTGGGAGAAGAGAGAGAGAAGAGAGAGAGAGAGAGAGAGAGAGAGAGAGAGGACCTTAGAGAAAGAGTGGGAGAGAGAGAGATAGAGGGAGAGAGAGAGAGAGTGAGGGAAATACTTGAGAGGAAGAGAGGGAGAGAGGGAGAGAGAGAGGGAGGGAGATAAGAGAGTGGAATAATATATATATTATATATTAATATAATATTAATATATATAATGTATATTAATATATATTATATATTATATATTTGTATAATATTAATTTATAATAAATATTAATATGTAATAAATATATATATCATAAGAAATAATAATTTTTAAAATTCAAATCACTAATATTCATTTATTACGAATATACGTTATGAATGGATATTTGTTTTTGTTTTTTATAGGTTATACTATTGGACAAGCAACAATATATATTATATATTATTATTAATATATGTTAATATTATATATATTATATATTATATACTAATATATTATTAATATATATTAAAATATAATATATAATATATATAATATTAATATATTAATATATAATAAAAATATATATTATGACATTATAATTTATAAGACTAGAGGTAGCAAATATCCGTTATAAATAGATATATGTTTCCTTGTTGAGTATTGTGAAGGTAGACTTGCGGGCATGTCAAGTGGAAGACATAACAAATATCCATTTTGTAAGTTATAAAAAAGACAAAAATGGGACCATTTTGAGTATTTCAACAGTCCCTACATTCTTTCTGGCACAAAATTCTCATGCTTTTTGTCCGCATCAGACGAAATTCAGCTTTTCAAAGATTCTCTAGCACTTTTTTTTAGAATTCCAATCATTTGTGTGTGTTTTTTTGTTTGTATAATGGGGAGCAGTAGTCGGTGTAAGAGAAAAGGTAAAAGGAAAATTACAATAGATCAAATTGAAGCATATAGATAAAATGATAGAGAAAGTCATAGGAAAAGAAGACAAGGTATGCAAAATATTCAAATTGAAGCTTCTTCCAAACCATTAAATGTCAATTCAAGTGAAGATGAAATAGAAATTGAAAATATTAAACATCATATTGAAATTGAAAATATGGAAATTGAAAATGAAAATGTGAACAACATTGAGAATGAAAATGTGTTGAAAATGTTGTTGAAAATGAAATTGATTTTGAAAATGTTGAAAATAGTGAGAATGAAAATGTTAGTAACATTGTACTTGAAAATGAAAATGTTGATAGAATTGAAAATATTGATAAAGAACCTTATGTAACACCTAATTACAAAAGAACCCCTAAATGGTTGGTTGAAATAGATGAAAACATAATTGAAAATCTTGAAAGAAAAAGGTCACAACAAACGGTTCATTTGTGGGCTATGAAAATGTTCAATGATGTATTTTCCAATAAGACATTAACTGAACAATGCCAAATTTTTGTGCAATTACTTAAGATTTAAAAAATGAGACCATTATTAAAAAATTGAAGATTCGTCTCACAAAAAGATCAGAAAAAAATAGTCTTATTGTTAAAAATCATTTTAATGCTCTAACCTCTATTGGAAAGACTAGTAAGGAAAAAGATAAAAGGGTTGCTCGAAGAGTGATCACAACCTCACTAGTAAGTCATCATTTAAAAAATGCTCGTTTAATGAGACAAACTTGTATTGATTTTAACTTGAATCAAAAAACACTGAATAGAGAACTCTCAAGAAGAGGAAGACTCGATAGTGCTCTTCAAAATGATACGTGGGATTTTAGTGGGAAGCATCCATGTGTTGATAAAAATCTAATCAATAATGTGAAGATGAAAATTGAACAATATTGGAATTCTCACTCTAGAGTATCACTGAATGTAAAGGATATTTTAAAGTCATGAATTGGTAATCGAGATCGTACACCGCATCCTAATTTTTTTTTGGAATGTAGCCAAATAATTTTGTCAAGAACATCCACATTTTCAAATATCACAAAGTTCTTTTGAGTCTTGCAAGCCATTTTATTGTGTTCCTATTAAGGTTCATAATGCATGTTGTTTTGAATACCATGCTGATTTTTCAATGTATCATGAATTTTTATGTCATATTCATTCTACTATGCATACTAACGAAATTTTGTAGGAGTGTCATGCAGTGCAACTTCCCAAGTCATGAAATGTTGTTAGATTCATTTTTATGCATTAGCGGTGATGGTTTCTTATTTTATTGAAATGATTGTTTAAATGAAAGATGATTGCAATGTGGTGGTTTATCAAAGTTTGTAACATGCTTTCATGAGGGGTGATGATGATTTTGGTAACAAAATTGTTGAGAAAAACAAGTATGAGGCAATCAAATACACATTGAAGAGTGTTGGTGAGGGCTCTAGATGTGAGTTGGTTGCTAGAGAGGTAAGTATTGCTGATTTTATTTCAGATTTTAAGAAAAAAAATTTCTATAAGTATGCAAGGCATAGCCACAGGTCGCAGTGGTTGGATCAGAAATTCAAGATGTGTAAGGATTCTTTCCCCATTGGAATTATTGCCTCTATAGTTGATTTTGCTGAAAATTACACATTGCAACCATAAAATCAAGTTCAATCATAATATTATAATTTTATTCAAATTGCTATTTTTGTCCATATAACATATAGGAATGCCCCTGATAGTACAAAAGAGACATGAAGATAATCAAGGAGTACCATTTTTACATGAGTGATGATAGATCTCATTTATCTAATTTTGTGCAACATTGGTTTAAATTTTTTTTTGAATTCTTGCAGGAAAAATAAATTGCAATGGGTCAACATTTGATTGGTCAGATAACTACACAGGGAAATTCAATAATGTTTTCATATTTTATTGGTTGAGTAGGATGCATATAGAGAGGGGTGTACCACATATTTGGAGTTCTTTTGAAGTTGGGCATGGAAAAGGTGAGCATGATGATGCAGGTGCATGTGTGAAGAGAGATTTGGTTAAGGAACAAATGAAGATCAGAGATAGTGCAACATTAAGTGATGCATGTTCTATTGTGGATTGGTGTACTTATGCACTATCACGAGGAGGGACACTTCTTTTAGTTGGTTGAGGAGGGCATAGTGGGCGACAAAATGGAATGTCAAACAACTAGAGATTCTTCAAAGATGCATTCATTTTGAATCTCAGATGTGAGTGCATGGACCATATGGACACAAGAGATGGCTTGTTTTTGTCATAATTTTATTCGGTGTGATTGAGATCAGTGTGAGTCAAGCGAGTGGATAGATACATGGATTCCACAATACCTAACCCCTTTATCTGTAACACAATCATCATTAGAAGATGTAATGGAAAGTTCACTTGACTATGATCATCTTTCAAATCTTGTACAACCAAGACATGTATATGCAATTGTAGCACCATAGGGGAATGAAGAGGGATCATACTATTGGTTGGCACGATGTGTACAAGAAAAGAAAAAGCTAACACAACTGATGAAAAATGATGATGGTTTCATGTCTCCTACAAGTTTAGTTATTGTTTCTCGAACTTGGTTGCATTACCATTTCATCATCATTTAGGTTGTTTACAATAATACAGATTTGTTATTCTAAGCATCTTTTCTAGTTTACATTACCATTTCATCATCATTTAGTTGTTTAGATGAAATATAATTTTTTTATTCTAAGTATATTTAGATGATAAAAAACTTATGATCACACAGGTTCAATTGTTGTTTTCAGAACTTGGTTACAAAAATATATGATTAGAAAGAACTTGTTGTTCTCATGTATTTGCACCTTTCTTATAGCAACAAATGTTAAGTTATTGAGACATCATGCTAGACCAAAAACAAAAAACTGTGAAAAACTAGTAGTGATGAAGCATTATTGGAAACTTTGAAGGTAAGAGATCACCCTTCAGGCACACTTGAGTAGCAGATCATTTGTTGTATGGGATAGGTATGATATTTTTCATCACATTTTTATATTTTTTATCTACTAAGGTTCATTATTAAGGTTGTTTACAATAATATAGATTTTTTATTCTAAGCATCTTTTCTGTTGTGACCATGTAGATTTCTCATTCAAAGTATATTGTGATGTTATTGGCATGATTAATCATGGATCTGCTATAACAATAGCTAGCTCTAATCCTTTGGCAAAGGTATGTAACAAATTAGAATAATATAGATTATGTATTTTAAGCATCCTTTCCATTGTATGTAGTTTAACTGCTACCTTGATGGTTTGTACAAGTACTTGTCACTCCAAAAAAATCAACATGCTACTATTGTAGAATACTATGTTAACTGCGAAGGCAACGTGTGATCTATTTCCTTCCCCTACTCATAAATAACTATGTATTAGGGCAGTTTTTTGTATGCCTATGTGGCATTTTGTGGTGCATGAGCACCTAGTTGAGTTCATACCTTCATGAGGCAATTTTTCCATTTTTGCATTGATGATTGGTTTTCTTTGTAATAAGGTCATATTTGGAAAATTTTGAATGTATTTGGTTCATTTTTAGTTTGCTAGGTGTGATAGATATGTTGGTTGCTAAAAGTTCCCAATTTTGTAAATGTTGTCATTGTGCAAAAGTGCAAAAATGCAGTAAATGGGAATATGAAGGGTCAAATGGTGAAATAATGTGAGGATTCAATTTTTTTTGGTTGGGGATGCTTGGAAATTTTATATAAGACATTTGTGAACATTGAGAAAGGAGGAATGGTGTAAAATTTGAAATTTGAATACTGAGACCCTTGTTTTTCCTCTGTTTTTCACAAAAAATTGTTCTTACAGAGTTTGGTATGACCTTGTCCAGAATTTTAATGCAGATTTATGAATTTAAATTGTTAAAGGAGTGAATTAAATTCTATTTTCTTTTTGTCTCACTTGATTTCATCACATTTTGATAATTTTAGAGCATTTTTACTAAAATCAGCCAAAAAACCCTATTTTTGAGGGTTTGAGAGCAAGAAAAAATAATTTGTGACTCATTCCACTAATTAAAATTCTTGAGAATTGGTGGATTGGGGTTAGATATGTTATATTTTGTGATCATTAAGTTTTTAGGTGCAAGGATGGAAGATTTGTGCAAATATGATGATGCCCTAGGTTGAAACACATTGTTTTTGGCATGGAAAGGTGGCTAAAGGTTGGGTTTTGGAAAAGAACCATTGGAAAAGAATGGGAGATGTTTTTGAAGAATATTTATACCATATTTGAGATTTTTGAGGTAATAGAGAAATTAGGAAAAACCTGGAATTCATATAACCAATAAGCATCTATGCCTACAAGCCTAATTAGGCCTTAAAGAACCAAGACAATCAAAGTTTGAGGTATTTGTTACAAAGTAACCTATAACCATTTCAAGATATGCTTTAAAGTGGAAAAAATGGTTAAATCTGTCATTATAATCTTGGAAAGAGGTATGCATCAAAAGATATGAATGATTGTTCTTTTTGAAGGTTTACTAAAATATGAGGCTCTTTGAGAGGAAGGAACTCATAGAAAGAGTCTAGGACTTCTTGGGTGGATTAGTTGAGTTTATTAGGTCATGGATACCCTATGAAATGTTTCCAAATATTTGGTTGATTCTTTGAGTCATAGAATCCATTTTGGAGCTTATAGTCTTGAGTGAACAAAAGGGGTAATTTGGGACAGTTAAAAGAAAACCTTATATTTTTGTGAAACCTAGGTTCTTGTGAGTTATTGTTGGGTTGTTTGTGTCATTCCCACATATTCTAAAGTGTTCCTATATTTTTGTGAATAATTCCAAGTGTTGGTGGCCCTTTGAGATTTTTATCCTTATTTGAGCCATGTCATGTTAAAAGAGAGTAGTGCCATTATGATGAACCCATTGTTGTGGAATATGCCTTCATTAAATTAAGTTAAACCCCTAACTCTACATCAATTGGTATCGGAGCTAGAAGTTTCTAGGAAAGGAAGGTTGTGTGTTTTTGTGTTATCTTTTTGTAGGTTGAAGAAAGAACCTGGATGCCAAAAGACTAGGTAGTGAGGAAAAGAAAAGAGACCTAGGTGAGGTATCACAAAGACAAAGAGAAGCAAGGTGAAAGAGAATTTCTTGGAAAAGAGAGGAGAATGAATTTTTTGAAAAGATACTTGTAGGATGAGGGTTCACAAAAGAGGAAACAAGAAAGAAAAAAAAGAGGAAAAAGAGATGAAGAAGGAAAAACAAATGGAAATTGACCAAGAGATAAAAGAGTTGAGGCGGGCTATGGAACAACTAAAGGAGATGAGAGAAAGGATGGAAGAGAGATGGAAGGTTGAGTTGCAAAAATTATCAAACCAAGAGTCAAGTTGGCATCTACCAATTAATAATATCTCATGGCCTATTCAAAAGATTAATCAGAGAAGAAGACAAGTGGAAGCATTAAAACTAGGTGTGAAGACAATAGAATCTTTGTTGATGAAGGAAGATGGTGAAAAAACTAAGAAATCTGAGGTGATGATGGTATAAGAAGAAGAGCACATGGAGGTTGTAGCCATTTAAGAATTTAAAGGCACTAAGATAGAAAACATGAAGAATCAGATTTTGGAGGGAAATGATGTTGAGGATAAGGTCAAGGATGAATTGATCCTTGAGATTCGATATTGGCTTAGAAGGTATTTTGAAATGGTGTTTTCTTCAATATTTTTAAAGGAGGATAGTATTCATTAAAAAAAATCATATCAAAGGTTGATAAACTTGAGCAAGCAACATACATAGGGTCAAATATAGGGTCATTGTGCAAAAGTGCAAAAATGCACTAAAAAGGTATATGAAGGGTCAAATGGTGAAATAATGTGAGGAGTCAATTTTTTTTGGTTGGTGATGCCTAGAAATGTTATATAAGACATTTTTTAATCTCGATAAAGGATGAATGGTGTAAAAGTTAAAATTTGAATACTAAAACCCTTGTTTTTCCTATGTTTTTCATAGAAATTTGTTATTACAGAGTTTGGTACAACTTGGCAATGCAAATTTATGAATTTTAATTTTTAAATGAGTGAATTAAATTCAATTCTCTTTTTGTCTCATCTTATTTCATCATCTTTTGAGAATTTTAGAGCATTTTTACTAAAATCAGCCAGAAAACCCTATTTTTGAGGGTTTGAGAGCAAGAAAAATGTTTTGTGACTCATTCCACCAAAAAAACTTCTTGATAATTTATGGATTGGGGTTATATAGTTTATATTTTGTGCTGATAAATTTTTCAGGGGCAGGGAAGGAATATTTGTGCAAATATGATGATGCTCTAGGTTGAAACACATTGTTTTTGGCATGGAAAAGTGGCTAGAGGTTGGGTTTTGGAAAAGAACCATTGGAAAAGCATGGGATATTATTTGTGAAGAATATGAATACCATATTTGACCTTTTTTATGTAATAGATAAAGTGGGTAAATATCTGGAATTGATAGAACCAATAAGCACCTATGCCTACAAGCCTAATTAGGCCTTAAAGAAGTGAGATAGTCAAGTTTTGAGGTATTTGTTACAAAGTAACCTATACCCATTTCAATATTTGTTTTAAAGTGGCCAAAAGGGTATCTAAATATTTCATTATAGTATTGGAAATATTTATGCATCAAAAGATATGAATGACTATTCTTTTTGAAGGTTTACTAAAATATGAGGTTGTTTGAGAGGAAGGGACTCTTAGAAAGAGTCTAGGAATTATTGGGTGGATTAGTTGAGTTTATTAGGTCATTGATATAATATGAAAGTTTTTCCAAGATTTTTTTGAGTCTTCGAGTCATAGAATCCATTTTGAAGATTTTAGTCTTGAGTGAACAAAAGGGGTAATTTGGGACAATCAAAACAAAACCTTATATTTTGTGAAACCTGAGTTCTTTTGAATTATTGTTGGGTTGTTTATGTCATTCCCACATATTCTAGAAATTTCCTAGAGTTTGGTGAATAATTCCAAGTTTTGGTGGCCCTTTGAGAGTTGTAGCCTTATTTGAGCCATGTCATGTTAAAAGAGAGTAGTGTCATTATGATGAACCCATTGTTGTGAAATATGCCTTCATTAGATTAAGTTAAACCCCTACCTCTACATAATTTTGTAAATCCTATATTTTATAGAAATTATTTAATGATAATATCATGTGTATTTGTATACTTTACATGTATTTAAGTGTATACTTTACAACTTATATGTATACTTTGTCACTTATGAGTATTCTAATGTATACTTTACAACCTACGTGTTTTAATGTGTATACTTTGTATTCATGTGTGTAGCTCATGACTTAAGTTTATTTGAGTAAATTAATCACTTTTTCACCTACTCACGAGGAATAGAACAAACCCTAAACCCCTTTGGACCTTTACATTGCATCCATCTAACCCTTTTTCCATCAACTGAAAAACTCGACACCACAAGAACACTCCTTATAGATATCAAGAACTAAGAGAGGTTATTGTAGAGGGGTCCCTTACATGATCCTGTAGACTCAGACAGATTGTTTATAGGTGACATGATTTTCAATTAATAGCTCGTCAAAGATTGTTGTCTTTTAGCACTTTGGACTCTTAAGAGAAATCGTCACTCCAATGTAGCTTGAAGTGGTTCATCATGTTTGGGTGCAAAAGAGTACCATTCATAGCATAAATGTACCCATTCAAACATGTTGGAACAGTTTTTTTGGTCATACAAGTTGTAGAACGAAATTTGCACCACTTTGTAACTTTACACTACTTGCATTTGACAAAATTTTCCTCAACTAAAAACTCATCACCATGGGAAAATGCCTCTGAGATAACAAAAAATGAGAGAGGTTATTGTAGAGGGTTCCAAAATGATCTCATAGCCTCAGATAGATATTTTTCAAGTTTCATTGTTTTTGAGAAATATCCCTTCAATTATTGCTACCTTTTTTCACTTGGGACTCTTAAGGGAAATCATTGGTCCAATGTAGCTCTGAGTGATTCGGCATTTTTGGGTCAAAAATAGGACCATTCCTGGTGTAAACGTACCCATTTGGATGTGTTGTAATATTTTGTTTGGTTGTATGATTTGTAGAATGAAATTTGCACCACTTTGCAACTTTACACTGCTTGCATTTGACATATTTTTCCCCAACTAAAAACTCATCACCATGGGAAAATACCTCTGAGATAGCCAAAATAAAGAGAGGTTATTGTAGAGGGTCCCAACATGATCCCATAGCCTCAAACATAGAGTCTGTAAGCATCATGATTTTTGGGTAATATGCTATCAAATATTTTTTTCTTTTAGCAGTTTGGACTCTTAAGGGAAATTGTCGGTCCAATGTAGTTCAAAGTGATTCAAAATGTTTGGGTACAAAAGAGGACCATGCCTAGTGTAAACATACCCATTTGGATGTGTTAGAATACTTTTTTTGGTCGTACAAGTTATTGAATGAAATTTGCACCACTTTGTAACTTTACACTGCTTGCATTTGACAACTTTATCCCTAACTAAAAACTCGTCACGACGAGAAAACACCTCTGAGATAGAAAAAATTGAGAGAGGTTATTTTAGAGGGTCCTAGCATGATCCCTAGCCTTAGACAGAGAGTCTGTAAGCATCATGATTTCTGAGAAATATCCCTTCAAAGATTGTTACCTTTTAGCACTTTGGACTCTTCAGGGAAATCACCAGTTCAATGCAACTCAGAGTGATTCAACATGTTTGGGTACAAATAGGACCATTCATAGCATAAATTAACCCATTCAAACGTCATGTTGGAACAATCTATTTGGTCGTATGAGTTGCAGAATGGAAGTTGCACCACTTTGCAGCTTAACATTGCTTCCATCTGTCAACTTTTTCCTCAACTAAAAACTAGTCACCACAAAAAACACCTTTGAGATAGAAAAAACCAAGAGAGGATATTGTAGAGGGTTCAAAAAAATCACATATCCTTAGATGGAGATTTTGTAAGCATCATGGTTTGTAGGTAATATCCAATCAAATATTTTTGCCTTTTGGCACTTTGGACTCTTAAGGGAAATCATCGGTTCAATGTAGGTCAGAGTGATTCAACATGTTTTGGTGAAAAAGAGGACCATTCCTAGCATAAAAGTACCCATCCAGGCATGCTGGAGTAATCCATTTGATCGTACGAGTTGCAGAACAAAAGTTGCACCACTTTGTAACTTTACACTGCTTGCATTTGACAATTTTTTCTCAATTAAAAACTAGTCACCATGGGAAAACACCTCCGAGATAGCAAAAACTGGGAAAGGTTATTGAAGAAGGTTCCAACACAATCCTCTAGCCTCAAACAAAGAGTCTATAAGTGTCACAATTTTTGGGTAATAGAGCGTCAAATTTTGTTTTCTTTTTGCACTTTGGACTTATCTTTTTACACTTTGGACTCTTAAGGGAAATCGCCGATCCAATGTAGCTCAAAGTGATTTGGCATGTTTGGGTGCAAAAGAAGACCATTCCTAATGTATACATACCCATATAGTATGCCTATTTTTCTTATTGATGCATTATGGTTAGAAACATTCAATGTTGTGCATTATGATAATATAAATTGCATGTCGAAGGTCAAATAATATGCATGTCATGGAGTTGTATTTGGTTTGTTTAATGGTAGTATCAAACTCATTTGGTCTATTTAATGGTTGCATCATGGTTGACTTAAGTCTTAATTTTTTATCATGATTATTATATAGATTTCACATCAATAATCTAATGAACATGTATCTTGTTCAATTGTAAGGGCTTTGCTTGAAGGTTGCATCAAACCCCTATGGTTGAAAGACATTGATTCTTAGTCAATATGATTTTATACCTTTTACATTTTATTAAGCTTGAATGAACATTGAGTGACATTGATTTTTATCAAGATGATTTTATTACTTTCGAATGAACACTGTAACATGGCACGCATTTCATTAATTTTTATACATTTTTCATTAATTTTAACTTATTTTAAAATTAAAATAAGTTGCCCACTTCATTACATGAGTTCAAAAAACAAAATAATGTCAAATGTAAATTCACTCAACAAAGCTTGTAATCTTGGGTATTCTCAAATTGAGTGTTTGATAAAAATGTATTGGTAGACATGTATGAAAAATGTGGTACAATAGAAAAGGCAATGAATTGTTTGCAAAAATCCTCAAATAAATATGGTCTCATGGAATGTGATGTATGGGAACCTTAATATGAATGAACTCTAACATAGATGGATTACCAATTGAAATTCATAAGTTATCTTAAAATACAATTTCATTAATCTATAACATACATTATCAATCATAAATTTAAACCATTCTAAGATAATTATACATTCCATTTTGAAAATTCAAAGTACAAATACATGCACACGAGGAAAAAATTAGATCAAATATCAATTTGTATATATCAAACTGTAGAATAATTATGTTTGTGCATATACAAATTTGGCATATGCGTACTCAGAACAATTTTTACAAAATGTGGCATATATGCCATCTCAAGATATATTAAACCCTAAGTACATATCAATCTATATCATATCCTAATCCTGTGTTGGACCATCAAAATCGAGCCTCCTTGAAGAAGTTAGTTGCTTTGAAGTTTCCTACACAATAACATTTCAAACCACAAATTAGATTAATTATGTGAATGGTTGAAAAGATATACTAGTAAATAGAAACTTATATACCATCATTTATAAATTATGAATTTAACATAAAAATTAGTATACATGTAATATATTATATCAATAATGAAATTCTTGTTTACCTCAAGTCTTGCTCTCTTTTCTGCAAGACGGTTTGCATATGATTGTCCCTTAGGATGATCGAGAGTCCTCATATAAAGTAATGGTCTCACACTCATCACAGTGTCGAGTCGAGAAAAGGACTATAGTAGATAAGATAAAAATGATACAATTTAACATATAATTGTTGACAAATAATCATATATACTAAACACATATCTAATCCTATCTAAACATAAATATCTGCAATATAAAATAAACACATACCTGTCATGATGCTATGACACTAGACGGGCTCTGAATCAACTAAGATGGTTTCCTATATAAAAAATGACAAGAATGTAACATAATTTAAATGCACATGCACATATAATTATAATGTCAAGAATAAAAAATATATATACCTATTGTGCAACTTCATCCAATGGGTCAAACCCAGTCAACAGGGTTGTATAAGAACTAGGCTGCTACATAAAAGACAAGATTATATTAGACTATCAATATATGTAGTACATGTATTTAAACATAATAGATTTCAAAAATTAACATCTAAAATAACAATTTAAATAATATCGTATACTGATTCTCTATGGAAAATGAAATGGCAGTATGCATAGCCTCCTGCACTTGCAACACTTGCTCCTTTGTCAACACCTATTAAAGATTCCAACACATAAACATATATGAGTACAAATATCTCTCATTAAAAATATAAAATAATTTACAAAAAATACACTATGAAATTACTTTAAGTCTTACCAGTCATCCAATATCGTCCCTGGTAGTCAATGTCTCTCTTGCAAATGGTCCACTCCATGCTCTATCAACTCCTAAATCTGACATATCATGAACCTTATAGTCGGATGTGTCTATGGAAGCCTCAATGGACCATCAGAGAGGACCCAAATATAAATTATTTCACATCATGTAACAATTATGCGCACAAATATGTCTTGAAGAGGATGGTGTACCAGTGGGAGCTGATGATGGTGTACTAGTGGGATTTGATGCAGCAAGTGCACCAACATCATGTTGGGATGTATCTGGTGCAACACCATCGTGATGGGATGCACCATCAAACGGCTACATGACCAAATGATAACTTAATGAATGTAAGGCATAAATGCTCAGAGTCCTTGCATCTACAAAAATCTCAGGGTAAGGTAGTGGAGTTTGGGCAACAATAGGTAGACCAAGATGAACTAGGGTGACTCGGCATGCTCTAGGTCTATCCTGTGGCATCCCTCTACCAACACCCTAGAAATATCACATGCCAAATTAATTGACATGTTTCCCTAGCACAAACTCAAAATATATTTTTTGGAGAAAATACTAAGGGACATCAAGATTGTTGTTGGGTGGTTTATCAAAAACCATCCACCAGTGTCTCCAAAAATTATCTAGTATGCCTCTATGGATGCACCATTTAATTGAAAATTTGGTTTCCACACATTAACATGTTGTCTTGTTCTGTGATCAATGAATAACTGGACTAATTGGGCTTTCTCAATATCAAGTTCCTTCACCTCATCATATGATAACCCATCCTGATAAAATTATCTTTGTTCCTCTCACCACTATACAAATCTATTGTGTTGAGTTGCCAAAGTTTCAACATGTGAAATGATTGTTTCCAAAGTGTTTTTCATGTCTAATAGCCCATTGAGTGTCTCATATATTTGACATACATTTCTCAATTGATCTAAATTTCTATGAATAGATTCATGTATTATTGGCACATTTTGGTTAGGAAACAACGGTTGTGGTGAAGGAGGATTTGGAGGGTTTTCATCTTGTGTGGGATCAGGATTTTCATTTTGTGTGGGGTTAAGATTTTCATCTTGTGTATGTTGAAAATGAAGGTAAATTTGTAGCTTAAAACTTGTAAAACTATGTGACTGTAGATCTAATTAAGTATTCTTTGCCATAATTATTTGTGCATGATTAATCTATTTAGATCAATTCTTTGTAAACGATTATTATGTTTAGATCAATTTTATCATTTGTAGAACTAGACAAAAGATTGTAGAAGAATGTAGATAGAAGATAGAAGTGACACAACATATATGTGGAGAGACCCTTTCAGGAAAATACTCCACCAGAACCAATAGTGCTTGTATTATTTAACCTTAGAATAAGATTACAATAACACTGTATCAATCCTTGATTGATATGCTTCCTTTTTCTTCAACAATGCTTCTTCACAACATGCAATAAACTCACATGAAACTCTTATGCACTTGCTGCAATATATAGATAATAATGGGAATTGTAAATCCTAAGAGTTGACAATTACAAGACCATAAAGCTCCTCTCAAAAACCTATGCCTAGAATTGCCAAGTAGAGTTCCACCGTGTAAACAAAAGTCAAACCAAAGTCTTCCTCAATTTTGGCACCCCAAACTGAACCATTAATTAAAATCTGGTCATGAAGATATCTTATAAATTCCACCTCAAAGTTGGCACCCAAGAATGGGCCCCACTTAAGAGAGCCTTGTAAATATCTTCTCATGCAAAAGGTGTTAACTTAAAAATTCCAACTTGGTCGCCCAAGGTGAGTCCAAGTCAATCTTAGTTAATTGAAACATATCTCTCCATCAATTCATGCAAAATTTATGCATGATTGATCATCCCCACTTAACTGAAAGTATCCACCTATTATATGTCATGCAACTGAAGTCGTTAGTCAATTCAACTAGTAGAAAACTCAAAATAACTACATGCAAATGAAGATAACTTAACTTAACTTAACTTAATTTAATTGATACTTAACTGATAGTGCCACTCCACTCTTGTAATTATCAATACCTATTTTGTAGGAACCTAGACATACATTACTAAAGTGTTATCAATCCTCCAAATAGTTAACTGAAACAAGGTGGGTTCCACATTCCATGTGGATGCCCCATGTGCTCCTATTATTTCGAAACTCATCTTGGACACCCCACATGTTCCTATTATTTAGGAATAATTATAAATGTCAATTTACATGTTCATTTCATTTGAATTTAATCTCTTTCTAATCCTAGTGTTAGGGAACACTTTCCAAGGACTTAGGAGATACATGAAATATGTTTAAGATTACAATTAAATGGCATCCTATTCCCAACATTCTCCCACTTGACATTGTAGACACTAAAAATTGGTCTAGGCCTGCGAAACCATTTTTGACATAGTCTTCATATTCATAGTCATGATTAAATAATGTTAATTATTTAATTACTTTCTAAACTCTCCTTTCTTCTATTAATTAAATAAATTTAATTATCTAATTAATTCATGATGACCTTTCTTGATTAATTAAATAAATCTTATTTATTTAATTACGTCACTAATTATTTAATCCCTTTTCTAAATTAAATAATTTAATATTTAATTTATCCTTTATCACATTTTCAGACTATAATTAAATATTCATTTTGAATTATTTAATTATTCAATAACCTTTTCGATAGTCAATTAAATAAATCTTTATTTATTTAATTAAAACTCTGAGTTTCGAATGTTGAATTAAATAATAATTTAATTCATAAATATTGTTATTCTTCGAATATTCCTCTGATTAGATAATTGCTTAGTTATTTGAGTATTCACTTACCGCTTAAGTCGAGATATAATTCATCAGTTAGTTATCTCATGATGTATTCCTGACAAACAAATATTTTTCTTTAATCAGTCAGTCTTATTCTTCTCCATGCAAGTTATTATTAATTAAATAACTTTATTTAATTAAATAATTCATTTGTGCATTCAAATACAATGTTTCTACTTTATCTTTCACATACAATCTTTATTCTTCTGATTTTCGAATAGTCTCAACATCAGATTAAATTATTATTTAATTTAATCTCTATCATGGAGACTTTATCACTCACATTGTAACTGACACAAATCTCTATCGCATGGCATTCATCAATCTCAACTGTCGATCTCTCTTTTTAATCTGAGCCAATCGTTCAAAAATCAGTTTTCTATAAATTGACCTAACCTTCGTCATTATTCCTCCTCCCGAAATATTTATACTTTCGGAAGCTCATAATCTTTGATATTTTGCTAAGTCAATATTCAGACATGTCATAATTGCATACTTGAGAAATCTGAGGGCAACTATTGCACAAATGACAAAATGGAGAAGTGCAATCGAGGTCATTCGAAGGAATATACAGATGTTCAATGAGATCAATCTTGTTTATAATGTTTTATATTTCTTTGTTCTTTGTTGTTAAATGTAGGATTAGATTAGTGTTATTATTAATTTTATTGCTTAACTATCTTGTTTGAAGTCTTATTTCTAACTTTACATTTGGTGAGCTCGACGTGAAGACACCATCTTCAAAACCCGTAGAGTCCTTTTTTTATTTTTGCAGGTACAGGTACAAAATGACGCATGTGCAGTACAATCGTCACAATTGACTTTCTGAGATGCATATGAAATTTTGTGATGCATATGTTGTTCTACGATGCATCTACTTCATTATGCGATTCATATGACTGGTAAAACGACGACGCATCTAACTGGTAAACATTTTTTCTCTTTTACGAACTTCCATTTTTTGTGTTTAATTTATAGCTTTTTTAAACTAATTTTGTGTGTTAGTATATTTTAGGGGAGTTAATGTAGTGTTTGCAGGTTGATTCATAGAAGATAACCTTCTCAAATATTTTTGTAGGATGAGTGACGAAGACAAAGAAACAATATAACTACTAATCCTTGTTTTTTAGAACCGTTGACGAAGATAGAAACTTAAACTACTGACAATTTGTTTGCAAGACCAGATTCGAAGAAGAAATTAATTTAAAGAACAAATTGTTTGAGTAGATAGAATTTTTTCATTTGGGCTTTAAAATGAACCAGTGTCTTCTATACTTGTTCATATTTAGATTAGATCTTGATTCGATAACAGAAGTATCCTCTCCCCTTTTGCATTCGTGTGATCTTGGGTGTAAGAGAAACTGTTACTTACTCTAGAAATTGAGCTTTCTTTAGTGGTTAAGAGTAACCAAGGTGACTCAAACTGGTGATGAGATTTTTTGCCAAGCTACTCCCAACCAGTATAGAAATTTTAATGTTGAGGAAATTTTGCATTACAAAAATCCTAGCGGACCAGCTATTCATTCCCCACTACCCTACTGGTGTGTCGAAACCTGCAGAGTGTAACCTCTATATACTGGGATGATATTGCCTCTCACATGGCTTTCTAAACAAGTGTCCATAATAAAAATCTAACTTGTTTTAGTTTAAACCAAAAACCTTATATTTGTTGGTGCAAGAGGTCAGACCTCTGAAGCCGTCTCACAATCTTATGGTTCAATAGTAGAGATGAAATTTTTTTCATGGGAGAGTCATGGGAACTGAAGCTTGGTTGACCTGAGAAGTGTGTGTCATGGAGCAGATCCATTGTGGTCTAGCTTTTAGTCATTTGCTTTGAATAAGCATAGCTAGGGAAACCCAAGTGAGGATTCAACAAGTATTGGCATTGCTAACCTTAGGATTGTACATGTTTTCTGAATTTTAATATATTCATGCAAATCAAACCTAAAATACATTATTTTTTGACTAATTTTAAACTGCCAAAATTTCATCATGAAACAGATTCAGTCGAAAAACCCAATTCATCAAAAAATTGCATCTGTCAAAATGAGTCACATCTGCTAAATAGAAAACCACAACTATCATTTTGAGTTACATTTGTTAGCCAAAAACTCACATTTTCCTATCAACAAACTAGTGTCCATTGACATGAATTTTTGAGTTGCATCTGCCTATCATCAGATTGAGACTAGATTTTACCAGAAAAAACCGCATTTGACTTGTCGAAACACATTTGTTAAATTCAACGACACATCTGTAAAACTGAACCACATTTTCCTTCCAACAAAAAGATAGAATTCACCATCATAATTTGAAACCAAACAATCATCTTAATCTCTATTTTTCACAGTCAACCTTCGACAAATACTAGAAGATTGCTCAAATTTTTCATTTTCATCTTTTAGGTGTCATTTAGCTTTAGTGATAGATCTCTTAGTTGCATATTAGGAATTTGCATATCTCAGAATAGGCCATCTTTCCATATTTTGGGCAAACCCATGCTTCGATAGTCATTGTCATTTGAACCTAGTCACTTTTGTCCTACTTGTGAATCTTTCCAGCTCATCATCCTAGTTTGGAATTTCACCTTATCATTTGGTCCTAGTTCTACATCAGGTTCCTTGACAAAGTTAAATCGTAGCCTTGGTTAAGCTATAGGTGGTAGGTAACCTCCTCTGAGAAGCATTTAGAGACAATTACTTTAGAATTTTGCATATTTTCATCATAACTTATCATCATTTTAGACATCCTTTATTTGCCAAGAAAATACCAAAAAAATAGCAAAATTCATTCATTATATCAAAAAATCCCAAAAACATAGACTAGATCATAGCATTTTAGACATAGTTTTGTATTCCCCCATATTGAGCAACCTTTTTCATGGTCAAAACAAGGTCTAAAAAGAAATGTAGATAAATGGCTGACTCAAATGAATTCATCACTCCCTTCGCAAACCAACCATCAAGGATAGAAAGACCTCACAAAACCTTGCTTGAAAAATTTGTCACTAGAGACACACATGGAAAAATTTATGTAGAAGATGTAGACGTTCTTGTCCAAGATCCTGAATTTTCATCTTTTATGGATGAGTGTTTGGCAAAAAATCCTCAAATATACTTGGTAAAGCTGCTAGTTGAAGGTGCCACACTACCTCTAGGATTTGGCATCCACAAACTAAAGCCTTCATATACACAAGCAACACAAACCATGACATCGAGTGTCTCTATTCCTCAGATTACCAAAACAATACTAACTGGCATACCCACCCAAACTACCCCAATTGTAAACACAACACCATTTGGTATAACACAGGGCCTAACATTTATTACAGGAGCATCCTCATCAAACCCCTTTGGCACTAACACCGGAAGTAAAAGACCCAAAATTGGCACAAACACAACACAGGATATACCAGATAGCACCAATACTACCAATCAACACATAGGGGTTACACAAATAGGACATATTCCTACACCGAATCAGAATATTCTTCCAGGACATATTCCCACACCAAATCCAAATTTGTCACAGAATATTGCATTTCAGAACACTTACATCGATCCAAACAACGCAACCAACATGTCTTTAACAGAGTTAAATGTTCTCCAAAATCAAATGCAAGCTCTCCAACAACAAATGGACACTATGTCAATGTTAGGCAAATGAACCATTTCAGTGCAAGATTTATGTGCATGTCCTTTTAACAATGTGCTATACATGACACCCTTCCCACATGGATACATTATACCAAATTTTCCTAAGCATAATGGAAAGAGAAATCCTCTAGAACACATCAAATAATTTTCCACAACATGCATGGACATCTTGTATGACCCCACATACCTTATGAGACTTTTTCTGTGAACCCTTGTTGGGATAGTATTGGAATGGTTCTCTAAACTTCCATACGGCATAAAATCATGGGGCAAATTAGCTAAAAAATTTGTGGAACACTTTTCCTTCAACATAGACAATGAAATCATGATAGATATCTTATGTCATACCACGCAAGAAGATGGAGAAAACTTCACCATCTTCTTCCAGAGATGGAGGAGTTTAGCTAGTCATTGTCTTGTTGAGATACCAGAGAAACAAAAAGTCACAATATTTCTTGAAAATCTTCATCCAAACTGACAAGTGACTTACAAGTACATTGTTGTACCTCTTTTCTGGACTTAGTGCAAAAAGGCATAATACTTGAGAGAACTCTCATTGATCAAGAGGAAACTAAGACACCGAGTATGAATCTAGTTGTTCAACACCAAAATGCTCCCAACGATAGAAACAAATTTTGGTCCAGAACAAAAATGTAACTAATGATGGTATTGTTGATGCTAAGACCCTACACACATAACCTATCATCACACTTAGAGTTTACAACCCCTCTCATGACATGCTTAATGATGTCGATCAAACCACCAACTTTGTCCAAAATTCACAACAACAACGACCACAGATGAGACTTCCTAAACGTGAGTTTACCCCCTTGGGGGAACCAATCGAGACAATTTACAAAGAACTAATTAAACATAAACTGATAAAACCTCTAGAGCCAAAACAGTATGATATTGGATAGTTTAAACCCTCATGGTGGGATGACAATACCTATTGTGAGTACCATCAAACTAAGGGACATAACCTACAACAATGTTGACAACTGAATAACATCATACAAGATTTTGTTGAAGATGGAACCATAGAAGTCAATGGACAAAAACACACCAAAAACAATGATCACAAGGTCTTCACGGATCCATTACATGATCATGCAAAAGGAAAGGCCCCCAGTTTGGGAATTAAGAATAATTCCTTGGCTAACTATGCAAATACCACGTACGACTATGGAAAAGGTATGATCATAAATCACATCTAAGCTACTAATGAAAATATCCTTACCATTATCATAAAGAAGTGTCTTGAATGTGTTGTCAATACACATAGAACTAAGATAACCCTTTCCACGTCCTTCATCAAAGCTACCACCATGATCTTCCAGGCCTAAGTATAATTTACTTGACCAGTTGGAGAAGACCCCAGCACAAATATCCATCTTGGAACTGTTGACCCTATCACCTGATCATCGATCCATTCTAGACAAAGCCTTAAAAACCACAATTGTCTCTACAAACTCAGCTGCCAATCATTTTGAAGAAATGGTAGGATACTTAACCAATTCACATCATGCCACATTCTATCAATAGGATTATTAAACTAAGAAGACCAAACATAATGACTCACTACACCTTGAAGTTCTTGTCCATCAAACTAAAGTTAGATGAGTCTTGGTAGACGGAGGAGCAGGGCTAAATCTTTGTACCTTGAAATTGGTTAAGGTATTAGGTTTCTCAGAAGCATGTGTGGACACCACTAAGAGAATAGTCATTAAGGCATACGATGATGAGGAAAGATCATCTAAAGGAGTTGTAACACTCCCTATCAGAATTGGCCCCACGGTTATGGACGCAAGTTTCCAAATCTTGGATCTCACCCTTCCCTATAATCTTTTATTGGGTAGACCTTGGATACATGCTATGAAAGTCATACCTTCGACTTAACATCAGTTTCTTAAATTCCCATACAATGGCACAAAGATCACAATTGATGGTGATCAAGATCCTTCCCAATATTGCACAAGCCTATGTGAAATACCACAATGACAGATGTCAGTTAATAAAGAGGCTTCATCCTCCACCTTGTCCATGTATTTTGATACATCAACTCTTATCAATTCCATTGCATCACAACCACCGTCATCCAATCCTAAGGTCAAGATCCAAGATAAAGGCTATGGAGAATATCACATGAAAGCATCATATTGTGTCAGTTAGCTAGTTCCTCCTAAGTCATACAATTCACCCACAACATATAGGAAACAGTCAATTTTTCACAATACATGTTCCTCCTACGATGACATTCACAAAATGGGGAGAGTTAAGTGAAGAATCGATGGACCAAGAAGATGTCACCTCTTGGTTATATAATGAAGACAATGAAAACCCTCCACTGTCTATTCAAATATCTAAATATCAATATGGAAAAGGCTTCATGATAATGCAAAAGGAAGGATATGATGGACATAGTGGGTTAGGGCTATATCAGGATGGAAGGATTGAACCGATCATTATCTCGCAATGACCAAAAGGCTTAGGGATAGGGTTTCAACCGATTAGAATTGGCATTCTTAGTACTTTGTTACCATCACAAGAGGAAGTAAGTGCTTCTAAAGACATCGAGATATCCCACAAACCATTTGACCCATTCTACTATGACTCCCCTGACTCAAATGAATATGAATGGGATTCCCTTTCTTCCACCAGCATAATGGACCTAGATAAGTTATTTGGGGAACTTGACCAAATGCTAAATACCTCACCAAAATCAATTGAGTCTCATCCTAAAAAGTCCTTGTCAAAAGAAGAATGGCTTAAGCTTTATTATTGGGAAACCCTTGATCCTACCTCTTGGGCACCTAACGAACCATCTTTTGATGACCTAGCCCTTACAATAGTCCCACCCCAGAGTTTACCTGTCCTAAGGAAAAAGAACAAAAAGGAGTTATTCCAAAAAATTTGTGACCATGTCAACCACTCTATCCTCACCTTGTCAGCTTCCATATTTGATAACTCTGATGATGACATGCCCCTCGTATACCCCCAACTTATCGATTGGGATCAACAAGGTACACCCATCTTAGATATATTCGAGAATGACGAAGCGATAATTGAGTTCATGGGAATATGAGAAGGCATACCTAGAGGTGATCATAAAGCCAGTTTTACCATAGACTTGGATAATATGGCATATTTTGGGGAGTCTTTTCACACCTCCAATCGCAAAAAAAAATAATGAAAATGATAAAAATGAAAAGTCCCTAGGTGAAAACCGAAAGGCACCTTTGGACAAAGAAATAGTAAACATAAAGGACGCATTCAAGGGTGAAAACCTATTTGAGGAACCCAAGGATGGAGGTTTGAACATTCTCCCAGTTTCTCAAGAAAAGTCACCAATGTTAGTTGAAGAATTTGTCTAGATCAACATAAACACTGAAGAAAATCCTTGGGTAATTTATTTTGCTGCATCTTTGACAGAGACAGAGCAACCAGAGTTTTGGGACTTCTTTACAAAAGGATAGATAAAATTTGCATGGCCATATGCTGACATGTCTGGGCTAGATCCAGATGTTATATTGCATCATTTACCATTACAGCTAGGTGTTAAGACCATCAAGCAAAAGTTAAGGAAAATGCATTCACAAATCACCCTACTAGTCAAAGTTGAACTTAAGAAACTATTGGATGTCAGTTTCATCAGAAAATAGACTATGCATAATGGATTTCTAATCTTGTGCCAGTCACTAAACCATCTAGGGGCATCCACATTTGTACAAACTTAAAAGATATCAACAAGGCATTTCCTAAGGATGACATCCCTTTGTCGAACATGGACATGATAGTGGACCTTACAACAGGATATGAAATGTTATCCCTCATGGATTCTTTCTCCGGGTATAACCAAATCAAAATAAGCACTAAAGACCAACAAAAGACAACTTTTACATGTCCATGGGGAACATATTGTTGGAACATCATGCCTTTTGGCCTCGAAAATGTTGGAGCTACATATCAACGTGCAATGACGACTATATTCCATGACCTTGTACATACTCTCATGAAAGACTATGTGGATGATCTAATAGCCAAATCATTAACATGAGAATATAATTTAAAAGTCTTAGACAAGATATTCTAAAGACTAGAAAAGATCATCTAAAGGAGTTGTAACACTCCCTATCAGAATTGGCCCCACGGTTATGGATACAAGTTTCCAAGTCTTGGATCTCACCCTTCCCTATAATCTTTTATTGGGTAGACCTTGGATACATGCTATGAAAGTCATACCTTCGACTTAACATCAGTTTCTTAAATTCCCATACAATGGCACAAATATCACAATTGATGGTGATCAAGATCCTTTCCATTATTGCACAAGCCTATTTGAAATACCACAACGACAGATGTCAGTTAATAAAGAGGCTTCATCCTCCACCTTGTCCATGTATGTCGATACATCAACTCTTATCAATTCCATTGCATCACAACCACCGTCATCCAATCCTAAGGTCAAGATCCAAGATAAGGGCTATGGAAAATATCACATGAAAGCATCATATTGTGCTAGTCAACTAGTTCCTCCTAAGTCATACAATTTACCCACAGGATATAGGAAACAGTTAGTTTTTCACAATACATGTTCCTCCTACGATGACATTCACAAAATGGGGAGAGTTAAGTGAAGAATCTATGGACCAAGAAGATGTCACCTCTTGGTTATATAATGAAGACAATGAAAACCCTCCACCGTCTATTCAAATAGCTAAATACCAATATGGAAAAGGCTTCATGATAATACAAAAGGAAGGATATGATGGACATAGTGGGTTAGGGCTATATTAGGATGGAAGGATTGAACCGATCATTGTCTTGCAATGACCAAAAGGCTTAGGGATAGGGTTTCAACCGATTAGAATTGGAATTCTTAGCACTTTGTTACCATCACAAGAGGAAGTAAGTGCTTCTAAAGACATCGAGATATCCCAAAAACCATTTGACCCATTCTACTGTGACTCCCCTAACTCAAATGAATATGAATGGGATTCCCTTTCTTCCACCAGCATAATGGACCTAGATAAGTTATTTGGGGAACTTGACCAAATGCTAAATACCTCACCAAAATCAATTGAGTCTCATCCTAAAAATTCCTTGTCAAAAGAAGAATGGCTTAAGCTTTATTATTGGGAAACCCTTGATCCTACCTCTTGGGCACCTAATGAACAATCTTTTGATGACCTAGCCCTTACAATAGTCCCACCCTAGATTTTACCTGTCCTAAGGAAAAAGAACAAAAAGGAGTTATTCCAAAACTTTTGTGACCATGTCAACCACTCTATCCTCACCTTGTCAGCTTCCATATTTGATAACTCTGATGATGACATGCCCCTCGTATACCCCCAACTTATCGATTGGGATCAACAAGGTACACCCATCTTAGATATATTCGAGAATGACGAAGCGATAGCTAAGTTCATGGGAATACGAGAAGGCATACCCAGGGGTGATCTTAAAGCCGATTTTACCATAGACTTGGATAATATGGCATATTTTGGGGAGTCTTTTCACACCTCCAATCGCAAAAAAAAACAATGAAAATGATAAAATTGACAAGTCCCTAGGTGAAAACCGAAAGGCACCTTTGGATGAAGAAATAGTAAAAATAAAGGACGCATCCAAGGGTGAAAACCTATTTGAGGAACCCAAGGATGAAGGTTTGAACATTCTCCCAGTTGCTCAGGAAAAGTCACCAATGTTAGTTGAATAATCTATCTAGATCAACATAAACACTGAAGAAAATCCTTGGGTAATTTATTTTGCTGCATCTTTGACAAAGACAGAGCAACCAAAGTTTTGGGACTTCTTTACAAAAAGATAGATAAAATTTGCATGGTCATATGCTGACATGTCTGGGCTAGATCCAGACCTTATATTGCATCATTTACCATTACAGCTAGGTGTTAAGACCGTCAAGCAAAAGTTAAGGAAAATGCATCCACAAATCACCCTACTAGTCAAAGTTGAACTTAAGAAACTATTGGATGTCAGTTTCATCATAAAATAGACTATGTAGAATGGATTTATAATCTTGTGCTAGTCACTAAACCATCTAGGGGCATCCACATTTGTACACACTTCAAAGATATCAACAAGGCATTTCCTAAGGATGACTTCCCTTTGTCGAACATGGACATGATAGTGGACCTTACAGCAGGATATGAAATGTTATCCCTCATGGATTCTTTCTCTGGGTATAACCAAATCAAAATAACCACTAAAGACCAACACAAGACAAATTTTACATGTCCATGGGGAACATATTGTTGGAACGTCATGCCTTTTGGCCTCGAAAATGTTGGAGCTACATATTAACGTGCAATGATGACTATATTCCATGACCTTGTACATAATCTCATGAAAGACTATGTGGATGATCTAATAGAAAAATCATTAACATGAGAATATCATTTAAAAGTCTCAGACAAGATATTCCAAAGACTAGAAAATTACAAAGTAAGGCTAAATCCAAAAAAGTGTCTTTGGCATTAAATCGGGAAAACTTCTAAGATAAATCATTTCTAGATGAGGAATTGAAGTGGACCCCATAAAGTAAGAGCTATAATGGACATGCCTCCACTAGCAAACATCGGTCAACTAAGAACACTACAAGGAAGACTACAGTCTATCAGAGGCTTCATAGTACAGTTAGCAGACAAGATACATTTGTTCCAACATTTTCTCAAGAAGGGGTACCCATTTTTATGGACACCCAAATGCCAAGAATATTTTCAAAAGATCAAGGATTATCTACTTACACCACCTTTGTTAATGCTACTTATAGATAACCGACCCCTGATACTCTATATTTCAGCAACTCAATCAGCACTAGGAGCCTTATTTGCACAAAATGAAGATGAAGGTCATGAAAGGGCGGTATTGGTGTTTTAAAATGCAACCCAGCTAGGATTTGCAATTCTCTAAGAGGTAGCCAACCTTTATATTAAAGAACCACAAAGTCTAGTGGCCAACTGACAAGATTCAGTCAAATATTGGCATCTCCTACACTTCTAGCTTTGCAGGACCAAGGTGGGTAAACCTAAATAATGCTCAAAACTTAATTCACTCATACACTGACATTTTTTTACAAAGCGGATAATTCCCAATGAAAATACACTAAGGGAGGCATTAACAACTTCAAAATTGGCTAAATTTTTAGTAACTCAACCCTCTCTCAGCCATTGGAAAGCAGGACACACAATAACATAAACAGTAAGATTAGAATGATTTTGCAATTATAAAATTTGTTTCCGATATGCACAAAACTGCATAAAATATCAGTGCCAATTCTGGGCCATGGAGTCAAACACATAAAACAAATTTCTTAGAAAATAGTCTTCAACCAGTGGATTTAAATTGCTAATGCTTTGCATTAACTGTTAGTGTCTTGCACTAACAATCCTTCTCTTGATATCAATCAAATTCTTCTTATCAAATCCCATCTGCACACCCGAAATCACAATCACCAATTCAAAGCATTTTAACCATTTTTTTGAAACAAAACAATGAATAGACAAAACAACCTCATGAAATTTGAGATGATAAATTCAAAGACACTTTGTATTATTTAATTTACATGACTGAAAGTGTACAAATGTGGAGACAATTTGAAGACATTCATGAATTTGCAAACACCTTCATGATGTTATTTGCATAAACTGGTTGTATTTACTCATAAATTCAGAAAATTACAGCTTACAGACTCAAACAATGACTCAAAAAATACAATTCTCTATCTACCCAGCCCAATACAAAAATATTAGAACCTAATCTCATAACCCTTTACAATAAGAGAATAATATAATATATAGAAGAAGAGAAGCAAGAAGGAGCAGCCCTAAATTTGATCTAGTGATGCCATCTGGAAGCTCCATTCCCGTTGATCAAATTGAAAGAATATCTCCTCATTCTTCCTTTGCAGCAACAAACTTATTCCCTCAAAAACAACATCAGCTCATCATTACCCAGTAACTGAAAACATGTGCCCATGTGGAGAATCTTATTATTTTATCCAGCTGCAAAATATCTCCTTCCCGTGCAAAATTATGTTTTTGCGTTTCATTTCTCTTTACTTCACAATGCTGCACTTTATTTGCAATTTCCAGCCAATATAAAGTATTTAACCTTATAATGGAGCCTTCATTTTAATTTCCACTATGCCTTGGCATTATTTACCTCTCATAAATAAAATGATTTGTTTAATAAAATCACTTTATCCATAAGGAAAAATATTACCTGTGTTTGCATTTCACTTTCAACAATATATTCCACATAGTGAATATTTTTTACTCATTACACAAAATCACCTCATGCCTTTAATATTTTTCCCATTTTGCACTTTATTCCCAGCACATTACTTCCTATATTCCACAAAAATATCTCCATGCCCATTTTCTTTTACTCTCCTTTCCATATGTTTAAAATAATAATATTTTCCTAGCAAATAAAATATTCACCCTCATAAATTTTAATGAAATCTTTTCACTTTTAAAGATTTTACCAGGCACATTTGGCCATTTTAAAATTTTGCTCTAAGCTCCACCCCGTCTTTAAAAATTATGTAACCTTTGAATTTTTTTAATAAAAGCTCCCCCTGTGCATTCTCTCACACCTCACAAGAATTTTGATGTCATCATCAAAATCTTGTGAGGTCAGCGAAAATGGCCCTAACTTTCGTTTGCGAGATCGCTTGGCCGCCATTCACTTGGTTTTCTCCAAACTGCTCGAGTCTCTCCTCTGAGCTCCTTGTTGTTGACATGGTGTGGCCCTCCCCAAATGCACCTATTTGTGCCTTGTCACGCATCCTCCTCACCTTTATGATTTGATGGATTTCCATCTTCTGGCGCAGGCCTTCACTTCCTATATTGCGCGTGGGTTTCCTCTGGCTGACTACAAGTCGTGTCTTCCCTCTCACCTCCAATGTGCGGACTGCTTCATGCTCATGCATGCCTCTCCATACCTCACATGTTGTTTTGTACTTGTCCCTGCCAGTCGTGCCCATACTCTTCATTCCCCTTCCTACTTGCTTGGTGTGCAAGCCTCTTACCATTGGACTGGTGTGCGAGCTCTTCTCCTCTTTGACCAACACACTTCTCTCTAAGTGCCATGTCCTCTTCTTGCTTGATGCTCCTCCTTCATGCCTTGCACGGGTCTGCATCAATCGGCTTGGGATCAAAGGACAAAACAACACCTGATAATTTTTTTATTCTCTCCATGATGTAACATGCACACTAGAGTTGATCAGCTGTTGAGATTCCCACAGAAGGACCCACTTGGAATTCCCACTATCCTGGCATAACCTCTCCATTGGCTCCACTAATATTGATTCCAAAATAGAGACATGCCTTATAATGGGCATCAACTACTTCACAGCCCCAAGCTTTATTAGTTCCAAATCCACAGTAGTAAGGTCCCTGAGGACCAAGGAATCCGCCAATTGGCCATCCAAGAGGCCACTTCACATCCTTCTGCAGTAGAGTATATTCTTGTTCAAGCCCATACCATGTCTCCTCCTCAACAAATTCCTTTGAGTTAAATGTTTTCTCTGCCTCATTATGCCAAATGAAGTAGACCCTCCACCTTTATTTGTGTTGATTGAAAAAAAAACCTTTGATAATGACCAATGAGAAAATAATCATGGAACCATGGTTTGGAATTCATATCTTTTCATAATTAGAGTGTCTTTCTCACTTTTCTTATTACAAGGAGCATCACTTTTTATTTTTATATGTCTCCTCTTTAGTTTCACTATATTCATTGTTATCACCTTACTTTATTTAATTCAAAACAACTCACATAAAGTGACTGCCACAATGCAACATTCACAAAATTATAAAAGTGCAGAGCATGTCGGGTCTCATGTGAGCCCGACTAAAAAAAATCATTTTCAAACAACCTTCTCCACTCAAATTGACTCAAAACTGCTTTTGAATACTTCTGAAGTTGAAAAATGAACTGGGTCTTCATCAGAAACTATTCTCTTTTGGAAACAGTGCAAAATTGGCCACGTTGGCTCAAAAATCAATCTGGGAAATTGGTCAAACGACCTTGTGAAACCATAAAAACTTGCAAGCATCTAGCCATTTGACCCAATAGTATAGTGCAAAATATGGCTTAGAGAAACAAATCACGAGGTTAAAAATATTAATCCACCAATTTGCTCAGTTGAAAATTTCTGAAACAACAGTTGTTCTGCACCAATTAAAACTCATTCAACTGCCAATTTGTAAAAATAGTGAACCAACTTCTAGTGAGCTGCCATCAGACATAGTAAATCATTTAGGTACCTTGAGCACATGTGAAAAATGAATCTTATTGAATCATCACTAGTCAAAAGATATTGACACTCAAAATTGACCTCTCTGAAATGTTGTCAGGAATGCAGATGCAAAACAGAACAAACTACATTTGTTTTGATCTTCTAAAAATAGAAAATCAGATCATGAGGCTGTGAAAACTGACACTCGAGATCATTTAGGTATGGATAATATGGAACAACATTCTTTTTGACATGACATTCATCCGGTTGCAAAAACCAAGCTCAAATAGGATGCAACTTTGCAAGAATAACAGTCTACAAACAGCAGAACAATGTCAAAACCCTCCAGCTTCACTTTTCAAAAATCTGTCAAAACTTATCACGAGAAGCTAAAATTTGGCATTCCTACTCACATAGGTCAACTGAATATGTCTGCAAATGGGTTTTGCATGACAATCAATAGGCTTCAAAATATAAGCCTCCAAAGTGGGTCCCCCAGACAAATTCTTCAGGTGTACTTCTGAAAGTGCAGAAGCAAATTTTTTGAAATAGACATCTCAAATTTGCAAAATTCGAGAGTGCCATCAGGTGGTATACTATATCAACCATAATTTGATGGGATATGAACTAAACTATAGTAACATAGAACATGTTTATATTGCAGTAGTTTTTGCTACTCAAAAACGTAGGCACTATATGCTAAACCACCAAACCATGTTGGTCACAAAGATAGATATGTTGAAATATCTCCTAAGTAAAGCAGCACTAATAGGTCGACTGGCTAATGGGTAATGATACTTAGTGAATATGACATCCAGTATGTGGAAAGAAAAGCTATAAAGGGGCAAGTAATTACTTATCAATTGGTAGATGCACCAATTAAGGTCGACCATCCTTTAGTTGTAGATTTTCCTAATGAGTTCATCTTCACCATTGACAAAAGAACCACATGGAAATTATACTTTGACGGGTCTCACAGTAATCATGGTTCAGGAGTAGGTATATTGTTTATTACACCACAAGGTGACACTATTCCTAAGTCGTTCAAAATTTCTTTTCCTTGCACAAACAATATAGTGGAATATAAGGCCCTTGTGATAGGATTAAAAATGGTAGTCCAACAAAATATTAAGTATTTACATGTTTATGGAGATTCTCAGCTAGTATTCCGGCAAGTCAATGACGAGTATGAAACTAAAGATGAGAAACTTGCCCCCTACAAGCGCATGGTAGATAGTTTTAAGCAATATTTTCATAACATCAACTTTCAACAAATACCCCACATTCAGAATAGGGTAGAAGATGCTATGGAAACCATTGGTTCATTATTGGATATACCTAGCAATGTGCCTAAATTCAAGTTTTTGGTCGAACAACTTTTGGTCCCTACCCATGACGTCCCCGATTATGTGATGGTGTGTGTGATTGTTGGTCCTACTTCCCCCTGATACAAGGACATATATGACTACCTCCATTCCCAAATCCAATCCTTAGACCTGTCGAATAACCAACATAGGACATTTATCTGTAAGTCTTTCAAATATACCATCATCAGAGATACCCTTTATAGATGTTCCTTAGATAATACCTTGTTGATATGTCTCGATGTTGAAGAAGCACAAGCAACCTTATGTGTGGTACACAATGGTATATGTGGATCCCATTCTAGCGGTCCAACCTTAGCCAAGAATATTATGAGATTAGGCTATTATTGGCCTACCATGGAAAAGGACTCATATGTCTTTGTCAAGAAATGTCAACAATGTTAGATACATGTTCTAGGCAGGAGCTCCGACCGATAACTTCACCATGGCCTTTTGCCCAATGGGGACTTGATCTCATAGGTAAGATACATCCTCCATCTTCCAATGGCCATAAGTTCATCATTACCATAACCGAATACTTCACCAAGTGGATTGAGGCTATTCCTATGACCTATATTATGGATACACAAATTTCCAAGTTTATCCTTAGTTAAATCATTTTTCGGTATGGTGTCCCTCAATCCATCATCACGGATAATGGTTGTCCATTCAAAAACCAAGAAGTCTATAATCTCTGTGAATAATTCCATATCCAACATCATTTTTCCACTTCATATTATCCACAAGGTAACGGCCAAGCAGAGGTGTATAATAAAACAATCATCAAGATCCTCAAAAATACTATCAATGACGTTGGTCGTGACTAACATTTATAGCTCAATCCTACCATATGGGCTTACCGAAAAAGCATTTGTACTCCCACCGGTGTCATTCCATATTCCCTACTATTTGGTTTTAAGCTATCTTACCTATTGAGGTTCAAATTCCTTCCCTAAGGGTATCTCTAAAAGGTCATATTGATGATGAAGAATACCGTGTATCAGGACTTCATGAGTTATAATTCCTAGATGAGCGAAGACAAAAGGCACTAGATCATCTACAAGCATATCAAAACTGTCCTCATCATGGCTACAACAAAAACGTTCTAAATTGACATTTTGACATTGGTAACTTGGTCTTAATGGAGAACCCAAAGAATCAAGCTAAAAGAGAAAAACTAGGCAAGTTTGAACCAAACTGGTTAGGGCCTTATATTGTTACAAAATCTTTTGGATCAGGAGTGTATCAACTCTCAACCCTTGAAGGAGAACCACTCTTATCACCAATCAATAGCCTTCATCTGAAGAGTTTCTATGCATAGCTTCTAGGAACCTTGTCTTAATTACAAAATACAAAAAAAAAATGAAAAAACAAAAAATTTGTTACCTTGATGAAAACCTGGAAAACAGACATCTTTGTATCACCAAAAAATTTGAAAAATCATAAAATAGTGAAGAGAAATAATTCGTTCAATAGTGAAAACCACTTTGGTGGTGCTTTGAATAAGTACCATGGTGAAAACCTGACAAACAAGTGCCATGTGTAATTGACTTCACTCTTTCGTCTACCATCATTCCAATCAAACTTTTCCACCATCGCCCATAATAAATGGTTGTCCTTTCCATAACTTGGAATGATTGACATCAAGTCCACTCCACATCCCCATTCCATCCTATTCGTCTTATACCCGACTAGGGGAAAATCCTCGACCTACGTCATTCGGACCTTGCACTTACCACCTCAATGTCATAAAATGTCCTGAAAAAACTCAAAAACATCTTAAAATGTCCTAAAAAAAAATCCAAAAACATTATAAAACTCCAAAAAAGACAAAAAAAAATAAAAATGTCAAGAATTCCAAAAATAAAGTCAAGTCAATTGTGTCAAGTTAGTCATGGACATAGTCAAACTACGTTGCCTCTGCAACTAGATGTAGGCAAGACCATCTAATGATGTGCCCCCAAGGCATTAGGTTTGTCTTTCTAGATCTATCACATCACACACATCAAATCATGACTCATTCTTTGTACATGTCAAATTCATTGGTTGTGTCATACTACGTAGGTCTCTGCATGTATAATGTAGGCAAGGCCATCAATCGATGAGCCCTCGAGGACGCACTAGGTTAGTCCATTAGGGTTTATCACATTCACTATCACACATGTCACATACCATCAAGTTAAGTACATATTTATCAATCATTTCTACCAGTCAAATTTAGTCGAACTACAAGGTCTTTGTGTTTATAACATAGGCAAGGCCATCAATCAATGAGCCCTTGAGGCCACACTAGATCAATCCTTTAGGGTACATTTTGTCACATCAACATAAGTCATACACTGTCAAGACACACACAACACTCAAAACACTAGGACAAGTCATGCATCAACAAGCCAAACATGTCAGCAATGTCATTAGGTCAAATCAAACAAATTTCCAAAACAATCAAACTTATGTCTTATACAAGATGTGTCTTTCTTGACAACAAACATTATCAAACATTGTATCCTTATAGCTTTTTGCATCAATGCATCAGACTCAATGTCTTATATAGTACGTGTCTTTCTAAACCAGGGTTTGTCATGCCTTATATAGATAGTCACATAATCGAAATCAGACTCAACATCTTATACGGTATGTGTCATCCCTGACATCAGACTTTGTCAAACAATCAAATTATCAAACAAACAACAATAGATCAAATTTTGGCACATATTTTTATTGGCTTTTTGAAATTTATGGCTTATTTGGTTTTATCTTTTTGGCTTTGTCTTTGAGTTCGATTACTAGCTTTCTCGATGATGTCCCATGAAGGATTTAGAGAAGCAAGGATGTTTCAGGACTAATTTTCTTTGACTATTGTCTGTAGACTATCTTTTAATTGGTTTTCAAGTCAAATTACTAGCTTTCTCGAGGATGTCCTATGAAGGATTTAGAGGAGCAATAATGTATCCTGACTCTGTCTTTTTCTTTGATTGTTGTATGCGGTTTGTTTGGACAAAAAGACTGGGGCAATTTTTCCCTTAGTATGAGTCTAGACACTCCTTGTTTGCGACTGTTTGTTCTTAGCAAGTGGATGACTTTGTACATCTTAGTCTCTCTGATATCATGGTGTTTACTATCCATTTGTGCCATCTCCCACCCAATGATGATTTAATGCAAAGCTTAGTTTGTACATGGAAAAATATTGAAGATTATACATTTTACTAATACCCATTTTTTTAATACTAACATTTCAAATAATCCGCAATAACATTTCTTCTATCCTACATAATGACAGAGTCCTGTGACACACAAAAAAAAAATTAGGCAATCTACATATGCATACATTTTACAACCATTATGTCGACATTGTCATATGTCTATATATAGTACACCATACATTTATGTTGCATTTCAAAATAATATAAAAATATGCATATCCATCGCATTTAGATAATCATGACATACATACATTTACCAATCACAAAATTGTGTAAATTATACATACATCCACGTGGCATCATAAATAATAGCATCATATTGCATCTCATCTTCATAAGCATAGAATACATTCATCACATGTGTCAATACTGTGCATCCATCATGATATAGAATAAACATTTCATCATATAAACACATCAGCATAGGAAATGAAACATCATAGAGTAAACATCATAATCCATAACATGTATATACATCATCTAGAAAACTACATAATCATATAGAAATAAACTACATCATCATATAGAACAACTGTAAATCATATGAATCACCGCCAAAAATGATATATATATATATATATATATATATATATATATATATATATATATATATATATATATCACTCAAAATAAGATGTGTCACAATAAAATTTCAGAATCTATCAAATAAAAAGGGAGATCGTAGGTTCTATAATCAAAGTACAAATGTCTATAAATATAAAAAATATCACTTTTTTGTGCTACCACTACTCCCATGAGGATTCTTATGAGATGACTATCATTGATGTACTCTCTACATAGTGGGAGGCCTATCATATGGTCATGTCCTGGGTGGACCCGCCACATCATCTATGCTCTAGGTCCAGCTATGAGACCTACTTCAAGAACTGCCACTATGTACCTACGAATAGCTAGGAGCTCTCCTCTTAGGTGGTACCTCTGCCTCATAAAGATCCATGTAATATCTCTCTTAATCCCCAGATTTGACTAACTCTTGTACGAAGGTTGCAGCTGGCCCAATACATAATAACCTCAGCTCGATAGATCTACCCTTTGTATCCTCTCGTGTGATGACTACCTAATCCCTATCTAGAAGGGCACTATCCCTCTCCATATGCATAACATCTCGCTATGCAGTCACAACCCTCACCCACTCCTCCAAGTCCTCTATACAATCCTATAACTCGACAACACTATCTCTAGGAGCCTCCTCATCCTATCATCGTCTATCCCCTACCTCTGCATCCCAATCCTCCACAATCTTGTCCCAGAGCTCCCTCTCCTACTCCCCCATCACCTCCTCCTCCTCATCCTCACCATAACCAACCAAAATTCCAAGGACATCAATCTCCATATCATCTCTCTCGGCCTCCTCCTCTATAGGCTCCTCCCTAGCTACCTCCTTAGCTGCATGCTCTCCCCCAATCTCTACCTCTCCTCCACCGCCAAGTTCTAACATGGTTATATCCTCACCCTCACCCTATGCCTATCAAAAAGGTGATAGTCCACCTGCTCAACCACCTCTACCATCATCACCACCTCCTCTACTACCCCTGCCTCCAGCCCTACCTCCACGTTGACCTCTAGGCCTTGTACCTCGTCTCTCAACTGGAGATAGCTGATTTGGATCTGTATAAGGAATATTTCGATGCTCTACCCACCAAACATCATATGCAGCTGTCGTGCCAAGATCTGCCACACGACCCCTCCATCCCCACGACATAGGCTATAAAGCTTGAATTTATGCCTTTGTAGTAGCTATAGGAATCATGGCCCCCCACAATGGAACCTCTCTAGAAGATCGAGCGAACTCAGCTCACCCTTGAGGCTCATCCTGCACCTCTCCAAACTGTCTCAACACTTGGTCAGGAAGGTGCCTCCCAATAATGTGCACACTAGACACTATCATGTCAATCAAATACTGAGTCTATTGACAAAATGGAAAATCTATGTCCTCATTTGACCATCGACCACAGTCCATATAAGGTCTCCAAGTAAACTAAACTAGAGTATCTAAGGCATGTGTCCAATAACCCATGTCGCCAACATGACTCTGTGTATTGTTTTCCGCATAACAAAAAACATATGACGATCTAGCATCCTGATCAGAAGTAACTGTGGGATGGAAAACAGCAATGTGTTCCCACACCTAGATCATTAGTAGGGTGGTACCACAACTCATTGATTGTGCATCTCTATAGGCTATGTCATGCAGATGAAAATACAACATGGCCAATAAACATGGCCCCCATGCATAAACTACCTCCTGCTCTAACATCCCTACTAGCATCTCTCCCCACCCAACAAGAAATCCATGACCTCAATGATCAGGAAGAACTATACCCACAATCAATATACAAAGCATGCAATCAATACGCTCATATCTCTTTGCTAGTACATGCCATCTAATCTCATAGTGCTTAATGCCTAGTCATCTAATGTCATCATATACATAGAATCTAGTAATCTCACTATAACCTCTCTGAGTATCATACATAACCCTCTCACCCCTAATGGGCAATCTCAAAATCCTATACACATCCTCTAAAGTGATTGTTACCTCTCTAGTAGGCAAAAGAAAAGAGGTCTCAAAATGCCACCTCTCACAAAGAGTAGTCAGCATACCTCTATTTTCCCGAATAGTGGGCATGGTACAGACATGGTGCAACCCTAATCTCCAAATCATGTGGGTCTCGGCACTCTGAAGGTCATCTCTAAGCTCATATGTTCTCGGTCGTGACTCTTGAGTGTATATCAGATCTAGTACAACCTACAAGGGCATCAAAATACTATGTGTCAGAAGCAAAACATTCATCTTTGCATGAGAAATTTTTTTCAAAAGTTTGATAGTCAAATACGTCACTTCAGTATCAAATGCAGTGCACAATCTCAAATGCGTCATAATAATTTTCATATGTGGTGTGCAATATCAAATGTGTTGCATACGCATGCATATGTGTTGCAACATTTCAAATGCATCACGAAATCAAAAACACCTACCTAATAGACATATGTGTCATTTTATTTGCAATTGCAGTGAAATTATTACTACCTATTCTAACATGCAAATGCGATGCATAAATACAAATACGACGCAAAACCCTACATGTGACATAGGGAAAATCAAATGTGGTGCAATTATTCATATGTGGTGCAACCTAAATCACATACATTGATCACCTAAAATGACCTAAATGACCTAAACATATTTTTACATATGTGTCATTTTGCGAGCACATGTGTCGCATACAAATGCATATGCATTTATTTTCAAATGACACATATGAAAATTAAATTTTAAGTACCTAGAAAAGTGTGAAATAAATTCAAAAGATGGTTTAGGGGTACCTACCGAGGGTCCTGCGTCGACGGGGTGCCTGAATGTCCAGATGCGGTATCTATGATGCTTAGCGTATGGAACAGGCGACATCTTTACTCAAAGCTCAGAGAAAAAATTAAGGTTCTTCAATTGTTTAGGGTGCAAATGAATTCATTTTCACCCCAAATCCTATTTATACCTAGGGTTTTGGAGGGTTTTTTTCAGACCTTCTGTATTGGACGTGTAAACTACCAACTTCCAACTTCCATTTCTTTGCCAAATCACTCCGTAATCAATATCTTTCACCACCATCAAACTTCTAACTAACAAATTACCTAATTAGGACAATTTCCAAAATTTTCAAATTTTTTTCAAAAATTGTCATTTTTCCCGAGGGGGCATACCCTAATCTATTTCACACATGGGTATGACAAGTCCATAATTCAAATAAATTTCTTTGACACAAAGGCCGAAAATACATTGTATCAAAGAGGGGAAAACTATAGACACTAAAAATTGGTCTAAGCCTGTGACACCATTTTTGACATAGTCTTCATATTCATAGTCATGATTAAATAATGTTAATTATTTAATTACGTCACTAATTATTTAATCCCTTTTCTAAATTAAATAATTTAATCCTTTATCACATTTTTAGACTATAATTAAATATTCATTTCGAATTATTTAATTATTCAATAACCTTTTGGATAGTCAATTAAATAAATCTTTATTTATTTAATTAAAACTCTGAATTTTGAATGTTCAATTAAATAATCATTTAATTCATAAATATTATTATTCTTTGAATATTCCTCTGATTAGATAATCATTTAGTTATCTGAGTATTCACTTACCGCTTAAGTCGAGATATAATTCATCAGTCAGTTATCTCATTATGTATTGCTGAAAAATAGATCTTTTGCTTTAATTAGTCAGTCTTATTCTTCTGTGTGCAAGTTGTTATTAATTAAATAATTCATTTGTGCATTCAAACACAATTTTTCTACTTTATCTTTCACATACAATCTTTATTCTTTTGATTTTTGAATAGTCTTAACATTAGATTAAATTATTATTTAATTTAATCTATATCATGTAGACTTTTATCACTCACATTGTAACTAACACAAATCTCTATCACATGGCATTCATCAATCTCAACCGTCGATCTCTCTTTTGAATCTGAGTCGATTGTTCGAAAACCATTTTTCTATAAATTGACTTGACCTTCATCATTATTCCTCCTCCTGAAATATTTATACTTTAGGAAGGTCATAATCTTTGACATTTTGCTAAGTCAATATTCAAACACGCCATAATTGCATACTTGAGAAATCTAATGGCAACTATTGCACAAACGAAAAAATGGAGAATTGCAATCGAGGTTATTCGAAGGAATATACAGATGTTCGATGAGATCAATCTTGTTTATAGTGTTTTATATTTCTTTGTTCTTTGTTGTTAAACGTAGGATTAGATTAGTGTTATTATTACTTTTATTGCTTAACTATCTTGTTTGAAGTCTTATTTCCAGTGTTACAGAAATTATACATTGCAATTATTCTAAACAAGGAATCATTATTATAAATCAAGTACAGGACTCAAGGCCAATGGCCTTCCTACACCAAGATAACTTATCTGTAAGAACTGGTTTCGTAAGATAATTTGCAGCATTGATCAAAGTGTCAACTTTTTCAATCAATACCTTCCCACTCTAAACCATTTCTCACACAAAGTGATATTGAACATCAACATGCTTAGTACAAGCATGATACATATATTTTTGGCTAAACAAATAGCACTTTGACTATCACATTCAAGTCTAATTTTCTTGCAATTAAAACCAATACCTTTTTCCAAGTCTTTGTAACCAAACTGCCTCTTTAGAGGCATATGTAGCAGCCATGTACTCTACTTCTATGGTGGACAAAGCAACTGTGGGTTGCCTCTTACTTATCCAACTGACCACAACTCCAAACGAATTAAACACATAGCCACTTGTCAACCTTCGACTATCCACGTCTCCTACCCAATCTAAAACAAAACCCTATATGTCCAATGATTTGTGCATAATATCATTAGCACTAGATAAACCAAATAGTAATCAGAAGTACCTCGTAAATATCTAAACACCCTCTTAACATAAGTCCAATGTTCTTTACCAAGGTTAGACATAAACCGACTTAGAACTCCCACCGATTGGGCTATATCTAGTCTTGTACAAACCATTGCATACATCAAACTACCAACTGCACTAGCATATGAAATTTCAGACATTTCCTCATGATAAAAATCAGATTTAGGACTCATGTCTAAACTTAACTTCATGCCAACTGGTAAAGGAATATTAATTGGTTTACTATCCTACATGTTAAACCGTTTCAATTTAGTATCAACATAGTTACTTTGACTTAAGGAAATCTTTTTGTTACCTCTATCTTTGTTAATCTCCATACTAAGGATTTATTTTGTAGCCCCTAGATCTTTCATCTCAAATGTGCTAGAGATTTTTTCCTTCAATTCTTTGATCATTACCTTGTTGTTACCAATAAACAACATGTCATCAACATACAATATAATAATTAAAATATAATCATCAATAAAATTTATGTAAACACAATGATCTTCCTCACTCCTAACATAACCAATTTTTAATGTAAAAGCATCAAACTTATGGTACCACATTCTAGGTGACTATTTCAATCCATATAAATATCTCTTTAACCTATAAACCAAATATTCTTTTCCTTTTACAACAAAACCATCAGGTTGCCTCATATAAATCTCCTCATCAAGATCCCTATGCAAGAAAGTAGTTTTCAAATCCATCTACTCTATCTCAAAATCATGAGTAGCAGTAATAGATAAAAAGAATCTAATAGAAGTTAATTTAGCAACAGGAGAGAAGATGTCGTTAAAGTCAACTCCCTCTCTCTAGGAGTAGCCCTTGGGTACTAATCTAGCCTTGTACCTTTTGAGATTACTGACTGCTACAATTTTCTTTTTAAAGATCCGTTTACAACCAATGGCCTTTCTTCCTTTGGGAAAACTCTCAAGATCCCATGTGTCACAAGCATTTAAGGAATCCATTTCCTCGTGCATATATTGTGACCAAATATTTGTTCTCATTTGAAGACAAATCTTCCCTATAAGAACTAGGTTCATCATTAGTACTCATCAAAGCAAATATACAACGAAAAGCGGGTGGGCTATACCTATCAATGGGATTTCGTTGTCTTGTGGATCTTCTCAAAGAAGGTTCTTCTTGTTCCTCAATATGCTTATCATGAGCATCTATCTTAGGAAATTTTGAACTCTCCTCATCCAATCCATCCAATTATTCTTCAACACGTGAATCTTCATGCTTTTCATTTTTTGTCTCAAAATGCATTGTTCTAGAAGTATCCTTCTCCTTTGGTTGTTCTTCTATAGTATAAGCTCTAAATTCCTTGAAAATCACATCTCTAGATAAAGTATTTTTTTGGGTTAGTGGATTCCAAAGCTTGTAACCTTTTAAATTTTCACCATAACCTATGAATATGCATTTATATGCTTTCAGATCCAACTTAGACCACTTTTCTTTAGGCACATGAACAAAAGCCTCACAACCAAAGATCCTTAAATGTGAAACACTAGGTTTCCTACCTAACCACATTTCATAAGGGGTTTTATCTTCAATAGATGAACTAGGAGATCTAAATTGATTAAATAAAAATAAGTACATACCGCCTTAGACCAAAGGCACCGATCTAGCTTAGCACTACTTAACATACTTCTATCTCTTTTCATTAAGGTTCAATTCATCCTTTTCACTAATCCATTTTGTTGAGGTGTATATGGAGTAGTTTTTTGTCTCACAATTCTTGCATGCTTACAATAATCATCAAATTCTTTAGAAAAATATTCACCACCATTATCTAATCTCAACACTTTTTTTTTATGATCTATTTTTTTCTCAACTAAAGCCTTAAACTCTTTAAACTTATTGAACACATCATATTTTTTATGCATAAAATAGATCCAAGTGTATCTTGAGACATGATCAATAAATGTGACATTATGTCTAGATAATATATAGATTCAGTATCCAAAAAACCCATAACATCTGAGTGAATAATCTCTAATAATATTTTAGCTTTATTTGTCCCATTAGGAAATTAAGATCTAGATTGCTTTCCAAAGACAATGCTCACAAAAATAATTTTTTCCAATTTTATAATCAGGGATACCATCAACCAATTTCTTATTAAGAATTGTCCTAAGACCTTTTTCACCAATGTGGCCCAATCTATGGTGCCACAACATACATGTATTTTTAGTTTCAGTTACAATGGTTGATTTATTCAAATTGGAGGTATTCAACTTAAACAAAGTCTCAATCTGACATCCTTTAGCAACCACCATATTCCCTTTCACCAATCTGCAACCAATTTTATCAAATTTCACATGCATTCCAAAATCATTAAACTTAGATACAAAAAGTAGATTTCTAGAAAGTCTTGGAATATGTAAAATATCATTAAGGGTGTTAACCCTACCATCACTAAAACACAACTTTACCTCTCCTTGGCCCACAATATTTGTTGTGTTATTATCTCCAAAGAAGACATTCCCTCCATCATATTCAGTATACTTAAAGAAGCACTCCTTATTAGGATTCATATCATAGGAGCAACCTAAATAAATAAGCCAAGAGTCATCACTAACATATTTACATGAAATGATCAATGCATCATTACCATCATCCAAGGATTTCTCTATAGAAGCATCAAAACTCTTTTTATTTCTCTTACAATCCTTCTTTATATGTCCTAGTTTCCCACAGTTCCAACACTTTACCTTACTCTTACCAAGGGTTTTAGACCATCCTTTTGACTTACCCTTTCCTTTCTTGTCTCCCTTGGGTAACTTTTCCTTAGGCCTACCTCTATGAACAATGAATCTTGGGAACTCGATTTATAATTCCTCCTCATCCCCTCTGATAGGAGAGTAGGAATTATATTATCCATCTTAGGATCTGCACCACTACCACTGATAGAAACAATTAGATTTTCCCAAGACTCTAGTAAACAACAAAGTAAAAAAATGCACTTATCTTCATCTTCTAGCTTTACATCTACAGGTGCTAATTGGATCATAATCAAATTGAAAGAATTTAAATGATGTGCAATAGAATCACTATCTTTCATCTTTAAATAATACAACTATCTTTTCAGATATTGGTTTGATAGATATCACCTATTCTCTTTCACAATGTATATGTGGTAGTTTAATCTAAGACAATCAAGAGAACAACATCAACAAGACATAATCATATGGTTCCTCTTTCCTTCTTATAAATCTTAGCCCGATCCTCATCTGACATCGATGTAGGTGTCTTTTTGTCATTACAAATAGCTAACCATTGATCTCTCTCTTCAAGGAGATCCTCCATTCTTAGTTTTCACATCTCATAACTAGATCCATTGAATATTTCAATATCTAGATGAGAATTAGAAGTCATTGCAACACACTTATTTTATAAATATGAAATAACACAATAATAAAAGCTCCCACTACATCCAAAAGACCTTCAAAATTTTAAGAGAAAGCGTCTCAAACTCTACCCAACCATTAGCTCTGATACCAGATGTTGAAAATGAAGGTAAATTTGTAGCTTAAAACTTGTAAAACCATGTGACTGTAGATCTAATTAAGTATTCTTTGTCACAATTATTTGTGCATGATTAATTTGTTTAGATCAATTCTTTGTAAATGATTATTTTTTTTAGATCAATTTTATCATTTGTAGAACTAGACAGAAGATAGAACTGACACACCATATACGTTGAGAAACCCTTTTGGAAAAAAACTCCACCAAAACTAATAGTGCTTGTATTATTTAACCTTAGAATAAGATTACAATACCATTGTATCAATCCTTGATTGATATGCTTCATTTTTATTCAACAATGCTTCTTCACAACCTGCAATAAATTCACATGAAATTCACATGCACTTTCTGCAATATATAGATAATAATGAGCATTGTAAACTCCTAAGAGTTGACAATTGAAAGAGCATAAAGCTCATCTCAAAAACCTATGCCTAGAATTGGCAAGTAGAGTTCCACCATGTAAATAGAAGTCAAACCAAAGTCTTCCTCAATTTTGGTGCCCCAAACTAAATAATTAACTGAACTCTGGTCACAAAGATATCTTGTAAACTCCACCTCAAAGTTGGAAACCAAAAATGGGGCCCACTTAAGAGAGCCTTTTAAATATATTCTCATGCAAAAGGTGTTAACTAAAAGATGCCAACTTGGGCGCCCAAGGTAAGTCCAAGTCAATCTTAGTTAATTGAAACATATATCTCCATCAATTCATGCAAACCTTATGCATGATTAATTATCCCCATTTAACTAAAAGTATCCACCTGTTATCTATCATGCAACTAAAGTCATTAGTCAAGTCAACTAGTATACAACTCAAAATAACTACATGCAACTGAAGATAATTGAACCATAACTGAACTAAACAAAACTAAACTGAACTAACCTGACCTAGACTGAATTGATACTAAACTAAACTAAACTAAATTGATATTGAATTGATATTGAACTAAACTAAACTAAAGTGATATTGAACTGATACTAAACTGATATTGAACTAATATTGAACTGATATTGAACTAATACCGAACTGATATTGAACTAATACCGAACTGATATTGAACTGATACTTAATTGATAGTGTCACTCCACTCTTATAATTATCAATCCCTATTTTGTAGGAACCTACACATACATTATTGAAATGTTATCAATCCTCCAAATAGTTAATTTAAACAAGGTGGGTTTCACCTTCCATGTGGGCATCCCATGTGCTCCTATTATTTAGGAGCTCATCTTGGATGCCCCCACATGTTCCTATTATTTAGGAATAATTGAAAATGTCAATTTACATGTTCATTTCATTCTAATTTAATCTCTTTTTAATCATAGTGTTGGGGAACACTATCCAAGGACTTGGGAGATACAAGAAATATGTTTAGGATTTCAATTAAATGGCATCCTATTCCCAACAGTTTAAGGTTAGGGTTTTTATTTTGATCCATTTTAAACCTTTTAATTGATAATAAAAAAATCAAAATTAACAATGATTTTATTGAAATAAAAAAACTATAATGCAAAAAGAATATAAATTGAATAAAAACATAAAAATCCAAACATACCTTTGAAATTTGATTTATTTTGAGTAAAATGATCCCCTATGAATTAATATCTGAGTTGGAGAGTAAAATAACCCGCGCATAGTGAGCTAAATATGAGCTCTTGGGTTTTTCTTTTTTAATTTATAACATAGGATACATATATATCCGTTTCAAAACGGATATTTATTTCCTGTTTTACACCTTTTTTAATATATTATATATTATATTATAATATAATATACATTATACTATGTATAATATATATTAATTATAATGTATATTATATTATATTATATTAATTATAATATAATATTCTATATGTTTATCTTTAAAAGTTTCAGTACATTAATCAAAAAAGATATTACAATATTTCCATTTGTCCATTCCACACGGCAAAAAAAAACCCAACCACCCCCTAGCCTAGTTGGCCAACACTCGAACAATCACCATGAATGATACAAAAAAACCATTGAACCACAACACCCAAACATAATTGGCATTAAAATGATCAAAATGGGGCAGCATTGTTAATCAATCCAAACCATACCATTAGCCTCTAGAAAATATCTGAACAGATGCCTCCAATCCACGCCTCCAGATAGTTCCAAAAAGAGAAAATATTTGATGAAAATGAAACCACAACGCGCCCTTGCTCAATGTTGCAACAAATATTCACCCTTGACATCTAGAATAAATGGATACAGACGTATCCTCTCCCCAAGAACCAATTCCCGTTGCAAGTCTCAAGGTCGAGGAACTCCAAATCCTAGCTCAGTCATGATAATGACATTCATGAACCCCTCCAACAGGTTCTCCCACACCGACTATTTCATAATTAACGACATAGCCCACAAAGCTCCCAAGTCCAGGAGAGATTCCAACAACCTAGCCACAATGTCCACATTCGTCCACCATCACTCTGTCGTAGTCATAAATTCCTCACCCAATAAAACCTCCATTGCTCCCAACACCAATTCATCCTAGACTTTAATTACTAAATTCAAACTCCCATGGCAAATTTGGCTATAAAAGGCCCATAGCTTCCTGCTCGACGGGAGGTTGATTGGTGTTTCCATCACCTCAGCCTAAGTATAATGTATTTTGAGCACCTAGAGAGCTCTCAAATAGCCTCCTCAGCTAAACATCCCATCACCATTATTCTTAAAGCCCTTCATCCTTCCATAGCCTAGCCACAATAAATGATCTAACAAATGGCCAATGCAGATCCATATCCTTCTTCAGCCATAAATGTTTGTCGTATCCAACGCAACCTTCGGTCACATTTCTGCCAACATTATCTCATCCTCGACTCTCTGATGACACCAAATACGCCTACACCTTTTGACAGCTATGAGGGGAAGAGCCTAGATTAGTCACTCTTAACTCCTAGATCCTAAACTCAATATACCTGTGACCCATCTACTCCTAAATTTTCTAACCTATTTGCCTCTACATTTTCTTCTCTAAAGATATGTCTAATCAAAAACTCGAAGATTCCCCATTCCAGACCACATGCCCTATCCACCAATTCTTGCAGCCTCCAATTTACCATCCTCCCTTCTTTAAAATATTTAATTACCACCATTGAATCCCCTTCAATCTCCACCTTATTCAAATTCAGGCTTCTGCACACCTTTAAACCTCCTATATGAGCCCTCAACTCTGCTTCTATGTTCGTCATTATAGGAACATGCTCTGCTTTTTCTACCAACATCAAACCCTTTTCATTTCTAATGCAACATCCTATCCCAACCACTCTCAAGTTACCATGAGAAGCCCCATCAAAATTCAATTTGACCCACCCCTCCTTCGGAGGTTCCCATTTGGCCAAAATTATTTCCTCTTTTTTCCTTCCCCCCTTACCAGCCCCAAGTTTTGGAAACTCCAAGCCATACCAATCACACCTCATCCTTGAATCCCATTTCAAGAAGCCCCAATCCCCCCCCTTCCTTTTCCTTACCCTCCCATTTACTACCTCCACAATTGCAGTCTCAACCTATTGGTGAAATTTGGAAATAATTTCGCCTTATCCATGAATAGCCTTCGATTGTGCTCTTTCCAAATTTCTGAAATTACTAATGAGGGACTCACCACCCATAGCTCATGATACAATGAATCCTTTTTAAGAATTGGCCATGCCAAAAAAGAGAACGGATATCATTAGGAAGGGCACTACTCCAACCCAAACTGGCACATAGCCATCTCCAACATGTTTGAGCAAAGGGACAACTCACTAGGAGATGATCCACATCCTCCTTAGCCCTTTTACACAAGATACATTGTGAAGGCCCTTCATATCCCAATATTCTGAATATGTTGACCATTAGAATTATCCTTCTAACCGCCACCCATGCTAACATACTTGACTTTAGAAGAAAAGCATAATTCCAACACAAATGTAGATCAATATTCGAAGGAGCCTCCTCTACCCTTTGTGACAAATACCCCTCTTTGACACTATATTTTCTTGAAGGGCAGCCGACCCAAATGATCTTATCCATACCTACTTGGATCACCACTCTTCTTCTTTCCAATTTTTCCTAAACTAGTAATGCCTCCTCCTCTAGGACGAGCCCAAAATCTAACCTTTTCTAATTGAATTCAGAGAATCCATCAACCACTACTTCCTCCAAATAATCTCGCACATAAGTGCCCCAAGCCTATACCAATAGATCTTTTTCCCTTACTTGTTCGACCACACTCTCCATGTTCGGGGATCCACACCACAAGTCATCTGAGAAGTTCACTCTTCTCCCATCAAAAATGTCCCAGGTTAGATTCTCCAAAATTAATAGAGGCCTACATGCCTTGATGAAATTCCAAACTCAAGAACCATTGGGAAGATTTGTTTCCTGCAATATACCATCTACCTCCTTACTCCTCGGGTACTTGCATTGAAGAATACGAGCCCATTTTGTGTCACTGCACATATACACACCCATGACTAACTCCACTCCACGAGCCTTATTCTGAACCAAAACATCCTGAATGCCAATACCACCTACCTTCTTTTACTTACACACCATTTCCCAAGAGATCAAGGGAAATTTATTTTGATCAGAGGTACCTTGCTAGAAAATATGCCACATCATCTGAGTCAATTGATCAAATTTTTACCCTGGTAAGGCCAAGAAAGAAAGAAGATAAATCGGGAGGGTTGTAATCACCGCTTTCAACATTATTATTCTATCATCCCAAGACAACCACTTCCCACTCTAAGAGGACAACTGATTTCTAACCTTATTAACCAGATCATCCCAAAGCTTTCTAGTCCTCACACCCTTATAAATTGGTAGACCTAAATAAGTCAAGGGGAGCTGACCAACTTTGAAATGCAAAATCCCTGCCACCTAAGCTGAAAGCCTAGGCTCCGTATTAAAAAAAAAAGATCTTTGATTTCGCTTCACTTACCTGCTGCCCTGAGGAAAACTCATAATTTTTAAGAATTCCTTTCAGATCCCTAGCCTCACACCAACTTGAACAAGCAAAACACATGGTGTCATCAACAAATTGTTGATGTGACATTGTTAGAAGCCAAGTTTTCAATTGAATTCCCTTCAACTCCCCAACTTCAATAGCTCGAGACAAGGCTCTCCCCAAGGCCTTTGCGATCAAAATATATAGGAAAGGAGAGAGAAGATCTCCTCACCAAAAACCTCTAGAGGATTCAAAAAAACCTGAATATTCACCATTCACCAACACAGTATATTTTGGAGAATAAATACATTCAAAGATCCAGGAGATCCAAGATCTATCAAAACCAAAGGCTTCCAAAACTTTACACAAAAAATTTCAATCAACCATATCATACACTTTACGAATGTCTAACTTAACTAACATACTCAGATGCTCGCATGACTGCAAAGAGTGAATAGATTCTTGAGCAATAATGATTTCATCAAAAATTGACCTCCCAAGAACAAAACTTGTTTGTTTCTTCGAGATTAAAACTGGTATAATCTCCTTTAAATGATTAGCCATCACTTTCACCAAGATTTTGTACACCACGTTACAAATGGAAATTGGTCTAAACTCATCTAGAGAGGTTGGCTTATCCTTTTTTGGGATCAAAGTCAACATAGTACAAGTCACTTCCTTCAACAAGGCTCGTGAAGCCCTAGATTCTTCTAATGCCAATGCTACTTCCTCTCCTACCACATCCCAAAAAACCTAGAAAATTTGGTTGGAAAACCATCTGGACTCGGCGCTTTGTTTGGATGAAGTTGAAAGACTACCAATCTTACCTCCTCCATAGAGAAAGAACTTGTCAGTTTCCTATTATGTGCATAGGACACCAACTCAAGTATACCTCTCAAAAATTCCTTTTTTTGTGTTAAGTTTGAACCACTCCAATTATTTAAAACCGGCTGAAAGTACTCAACTGCTAGTTTGGAAATCTCTTCTTAACATTCCACCATAACACCATCTTCTCTCTGGAGACAAGAAACCCTATTTTGCTCGCACCTCAACCTAGAAGAATTATGGAAGAATTTTTAGTTTTTATCTCCTTCTCTTATCCAAATATCCCTTAATTTATGTTGCCAAAAAATTTCCTCCCTTGCTAAAATTTCTTCCCATTGCTTCAACAACTCCTTTTCCTTCAAGAACAAAGTCTCATCCATGCCTACCAACATCACTCTGAAATTCACATATGCTAACTCCGCTTCCAGACACTTCTTTTCCTTAAAGATATTGCCAAAACATTCTCTATTCCAAATTCTAATTTGTTGCTTCAAAAAATTTAACTTGCTTACCACCCTGAAAATCCCATTTCCTGAAGGCTGATGACCCTACCACCACTCCTTAACTTTCATCTGAAACTGTGAATCCTGAATCCACATCTTTTCAAATCAAAAGGGACACTGTTTGGCCTTGTTGTCCCCAACCACCTGCAAAAGAATCAGAAAATGGTTAGATCCAAAAAATGGAAGAATCCTACCCTCCATAGAAAAATGGAAAGATGCTAGATCTCCACTAAATAAAAACCTATCCATTTTCTTTACTATTCCACAAAATCCCAACCTCCTATTCATCCAAGTATAAGATTCATTCACCAATTGAATGTCCAACAATGATTTTGAGCTCACAAACTCCTCGAAGTCAGATTGTGACTTCATCTTTCTCCCAATCCCGCCATCTTTATCTTTCACCTTTAGGATTGGATTGAAGGCTCCTCCTAATAGATATACTGAGTCTTGCAGAGATTGAAGAAAAGCCCCAATCTCCCACCATACCATTTTCTTTAGCATTGCATTGGTAGGTCCATATATATTAACCATAAAAAACTCCAAATTCAAGCTCAGGCTTTTAACCTTGCTTGCCAACCACCACCTTCCCACTGCAACCTTGATCAATTGAACACGACAAGAGCACCACATTGTTATGACCCCACCCGAAGCCCCTTGAGAATCCACCACTGAGAAATCCCATGCTCACATTCTCATCTTCAAACTTCCCAACTCATCCTCCTGCATCTTAGACTCTTGTAACAACACAATATTTGTTGATTACTCATCAATTAGATGCCCTGAGAAAACATCACTTATTAGGGGTGTTTAACCCCCTAACATTCTAGTCTTCTCAACCTCCATACCTTTTAGTTCTAATGGTTGCAGCCCTACTGGAAGATCCCATGTCTCTAACTCAGGGAGGGCCTCCTTCCCAAACATTTATTCCTTCGGGCTTTCATCTTGATTTACATTCCTTTGACTCATTTTCCCCTTCGAAGATCCCTCACCCACATCCAAAAAATTCTTCCCCATTTGTGAGGGCCTTGCCTTATTCTTTAGACCCTCATGATCCCAAATTCTCAATACTATCATTTAACAGTGAGACCAGCTCAATTTTACCTTATGCCTCCATTTTTCACCATTAATAACCAAATCCATACTATCCCAAAGAGTGCTCCAAGGCACCACCTCTATTAACGCCCTCATCCTGCCTTCATTTCCATCCTTTAGGGCTTTCTCATCAATACCAACAGAATTCCCCAAAGCACTGCCTATCCATTCTAGAGTCTCCATAGACCACATCTTTGATGGAAAATATTCCATCTCGTCTCAAACCCTCATACTCTCTGGGATATGACTTTTTGGCTCAAATTGTCTTTGGCCATGCAAAGGAATAAAAGAAAAACTTTTCCATAGATAAATGAGAGACCTCTAGAATCTCAGATCTTAGCTCTGTTGAGTTGCACTAAACCAGAATGAAGCTATTTTCCAGGAACTTAATGGACACCTTGTCCTACCACATTTCTTGCCACCACTGCCTCATACAAGTCTTTGAACAACTATCACCCCACCATTTCACAAATAAGGCCTTCTCCTCTAAAACCACCCTAGAACTCTCAATCAAAATATCTTGAATAATTTGTGCAACACTACTCACCTTATGCTCAGGTAGACGATCCTCATGACTCTCAAGCAGATTTTACTGAGCCAATTCTTTCCCTTTTTTTGCCACCCATTGTTGCTTGATAGATCCAAGACTAGCCTTAAAACTCCTTTCAAAGACCTCAGAGCCTTTGAAGGACCCATTCCTCTCGACCTTCTCACCTGAGTTTAACCTTTTGTTGCCTCTCCTGCCATACCCTAGGGGTGATCATCTCTTTTTCGTGGATCCTCTCTCCCTAGATGAATCCCTCTTCATGTAAAGCCAACCAGAAATCCACGGTAGCTCACGTCATGGAGGTCAATGTAAACCCCTTTTGGGACCCGAAGGCACTCGGATCCAGTTTTCTTTTTCCTTAGACACCTTCCTTCCTCCTCTACTCTCAACTTCGAGAACAAAAGGCGATCTATGATTCTTCTCAGCCTGCCATCCTTGCCTTTGTTGCTCCTAAAGTGATGACCACTCTTTCTCTGCATCCTTCACCCAAGAATTTGCATCCCATCGCCTCCTACCCTCGCACTCAACTCCAACGGCCATTTTTAGTATTATTATATATGTTATAATTAATATATATTAAATTATATTATAAATAATATAATAGTATAATATATTATTTATATTATAATATATATTATATTATAAACAATATAATATGTTGAATCTATTGGTGTTATTTCTCCTAGTGATAGTGTTAAAATTTGTGAGGGTGATCAGATCGGTGCTGGTGGAATGCTGATGGAGGGGGTGATGCTTGATAATAAGGGTGGTGAGAAGAGTAATTTTTTGATTAGTGAGGTTAATTTGGGTGAGCCTGGGGCTAGGACCCGTAACAAGACCAAAGCTCAGGTTGGAGCTCCTATAAAAGACATGTATGTTGTTGAGGGTGAGGGCCTAAATAATGTGGCTTGTGATGTGGAGGTTGCTGATATTCTAAAAAATATGTAGTGTTGTTGGTCGGTTCCTTCTTTTTTGTTGACTTTTAGCTGGTGATTTGTTGTGGTTGGGCTGAAATGTTCTTAATTGCTTATATCTTTGATTTCAGCTGTTCTTTTTTGTAAAGGGTTTCGAGCCCCTTCAAAACCCATTTGTTACCTCTAATCAAAACAATATAATATGTATTATAATATAATATATATTATAAACAATATATATTATATTATAATATACTATAATATAGTATAATATATTATAACATAATATAATATAATATTTTATCATATTTTATCATAATATAATATATATTATTAATATTTTTCTAAATAAGTGCTACATTGGGGTAGCTCCCTTTATATTAAGTCTGAAAAGTTTGTACGAAGACCAGCTAATTGATAACAGTGTTTGAAAACATTCAGTGCATTTTGGAGCTTGGGCAATTCAACCCAAACACACAACACAACACGTAAGATAGACATTTGGTTGTGCCAGGCAAGCCAACCAAAAATTGGTTTCAACTTCTCAGAAGACAGTACGAAAACCATCATTCCTAGAAGGGGAAGACTACCATGGTTGTGATGATCAATGCTTTGGTAAGCCCGTCCAAGGATTGCAGTAGTATGAAACAATGATTTCCTCAACCTGTACGCATGCCTAGCTAGCAAGGAAGTCAACTGCCATATTTCCCTCATGGTAGATGTGAGCAATATTTGGATTGTTGAAGTTGTCCAAGCATTCCCATATTGCTTCAACTTTATATTTGTGTTTCCAATTCCAAATGGTTCTGGAGATTATTGCATTAGTGCCGACTAATGAATCCCCCTCGATGTTGATGTCAAAGAGAAGTGTTCTTTGCATAATTAGAGGCCAAAGAGAAGAGCAGGGAATTTTGCCTCATTACAGGTGTCGGGAGGCAGTTTCTTTGATATGGACCATATAACATCACCATGTTCATTTTGAATTATGATCCCGACACCAGAGACCCCAGGATTTCCCTTTGATGCTTCGTCAAATTTTAGTTTTAATCTTCTAGTGGGCGGGGATCTCCACTTGGTACGAGCTCTCATCAACTTCCTTTCACTAGCTTGGTTTTTGCAGAGGAGCCGAGTAGGGAGCCAGAGGTTTGTCCATCTTTTCATGATATCCTTGTCCCAGCCAGAGAAAGGTGTCGGGGTCGAATCTTTGAGCCTTGTATTGACTATCTCACAAATGTCTGCTTCGAGCTTCCTTAATACCTCTAAAATCCTTGACACTTTGCCTTTAAATATCATGTTTCTCCTCTCGCGCCAAAAGTGCCAGATCAGCAAGGAGGGGCAAGTGTTCCAGAGTCCATTCCACATTGCAGAGGCACCTCTAGGCCAGCTCGTCAGGAGGAAAACAATTTCATTGGGAAGGGCACCAATCCAACCCAACTTCCTATGTAACCAGTCCCAACATTCCTTTGTGAACGGGTAGTTTAAGAGTAGGTAGTCGATTGTTTCTTCCACCATTTCACACAAAACATACCGGGTTGGGCCAACAACACTAAGAGACTTGATACTTTCCCTCATTAGAATGTGTTTATGCACTACTATCCAAGAGAAGGCACTAGCCTTAAGTAAGCTCCACCTACTCAAACAAAGTGGGGTTGGCCAGTCTGAGATTGCCTATTGATTTCGTATGGTGTAACCAAATTTGATAGAATATTGCCCAAACTTGGAGCCTGTCCAGATGATCTCATCTTCTTTCTTGGATGTTATAATTCTTCTATTCAAGAGGGAAGTTTTTAGATCTAGAGTGGTCTCTTCCTCGAGTGGGAGAAGAGATATATGGTACTAGTCCCAATCAGAGCCTTTGATGTAATTTTTCGCTTTCTTGACAAAATTGACACAGATTACAGTCTAGTGTTCCTTGAGAGTTGGAATTTCTGCAAGCAGGGGAAAGCCATTCATTGGTTCCTCCCAAAAATTTGCTTTGTTTCCATTATGAATCACCCACGAAACACGGTCGATGATAAGCCATCTGCAACTTTGCATAAAGTTCTAGTTGTGGGAACCTCTGGCGGGGTTAGGTGTAGTTATGATTCGAGTCGGATCATCAGAGTCAAGATATTTTTTCCTTAAAATTTGACACCATCTAGCATTGGGGTCTTGATACAACATCTAGACAAGTTTATCTCCAAGAGCTATATTATGTTTTTCCAAACTACGAAAGCCAACTCCACCATCAGACTTTGACTTACATGCTATTTTCCAATTGATGAGGGGGATTCTTTTAGCTTCATTTGCGCCTTCCCATAGAAATCTCTTCAAAATCCCCTCAATTGAACTGCAAACCTTTTTTGAAGCTTGATTGCAGCTTAAATAGTATATAGGAATATCAAAAAGAACCACCTTAATCATTTGAATTTTCCCTAAAAGTGTGAACCAGCGACCTTGCCAAGATGAATCTTTTCAATTGCATTTTTGGATAGTTTCCTCCCATAGGGAAGAACGCATTCCACCTTTGAACAGAGGTACTCCCAGGTATTTGCTAGGAATTTCAGCCTTTTTGAAAGGGAGGCTAGTGAGGATCCTCCGTTGTACACGCTTGCAGGTAATGAAAAATAAAATGCTAGACTTCTCATAGTTTATCATTTTTCCAGAAGAAACAACATAATGATTCAACAAAGAGGAGATTTCAGAAGCCTCCATCACTTGAGAGGCAACAAATAGAAGCATGTCATCGGTGGACTATTGATGAATGGCGCAAGGGAAGTCATCTGCGACCTTCACTCCATGCCATCAACCTAAAGATACAGACCTCTAAATCCCCCTACCGAGGGCCTCAGCCATTATGACGAATAGAAAGGGAGACATCAGGTCTCCCTACTTGAGGCCCCTAGTAGGCTTGAAGAAGCCACAGGGACACCCATTGACTAACACCGAGTAGCAAACTGTGGAGATATATTAGAAGGTCCAGTCAAGCCACTACCTGTGAAAGCCAAAATTTTCCATTATTTTGAGAAGGAATCGCCAATTGACCCTATCATAAGCCTTGCTTACATCCAATTTCAAAACCATGCAGCTTTGGTTGTCGGAGGAGATGGAATGCAGAGTTTCATGGGCAAAGATTATACTATCCACAATGTTCCTCCCAGGGATAAAACTGCTTTGCTCCTCAGAGATGAGGCACAAGAGAATTCCTTTCAACCTGTTCACCATTACTTTTGTTGTTATCTTGTAAATTGCATTGCATAAGGAGATGGGGCAAAAATTAGAGAAGGAGGTGACCACTATTTTTTTTGGGATGAGGGTGATAAACATGTTATTGATATCCTTAACCATTTTCCTGGACTTTCTCAAATCTTCCACCGCACACCAAATTTCGTCCTCAAAAAGATCCCAAAATTCTTGGTAGAAATGGGGTGGAAATCCATCCAGCCCCGGGGCTTTGTCAGGAGCCAGTTCAAACACTACTTTCTTCAATTCTTCCTTTGAGATGGAGGCCAGGAGAAAGTCATTTTTTTCTGCCAAGACCAAATGGGGAATGTGATCAATTAGACCAGATTGCATATGGCCTTGTGAAGCTTCCAAGTCTGCAAAAAGTTTCTAGAAGAAGTTGATGGCTTCTGATTGAATTTCCTTGGGCTTGTTCAGAACCCTGCCATCATCGCTCAAAATCGTTGTGATTCAATTCAAATTTTGTTTTTGTTTGGTATAATTATGGAAATACTTCATGTTGTGATCACCCTCCATGAGCCAAGTTTCCCAGGATTTTGATTTTCAAAAAACCTCTTCACAGGCCAGGATTTTCCTATGGATTTTGGTTAACTCTTTTTCCTTCTCAAATTCAATATCATTCATCCTGTGGGTTAGAATTGTTATGTTTAGGTCTTCTAATTTAGATTCAATGTGCTCTTTTTCCTTGAAAATATTTTTAAAAACTTCCTCATTCCATCTTTTCAAATTTCCTTTGATTGCAATTAGTTTCTTGGTGATGATGAACATTTTTGAGCCCTTCTAGACTCTAGCCTCAGTCCACTAGGATTGCATTAGACCTTTGAGTGAATCATCTCAAAGCCACATTTTTTTGAACTTAAAAGGACAGTGTTGTGGGGGCCTATCCTCCGTCAATGCCAGCAAAACCGAATAGTGATCATATCCAAACACCGAGAGAATGAGGGAGTCAATTGCAATGTCAGAGAGGAACCAATTTGAGGAAAAAATAAATCGATCAAGTCTTTTTGCAATATTGGTAAATCCCTTTCGTCTATTGTTCCATGTGAATTATTCATTCTTGGGTGCAATGTCAACAAGGTTTCAATTTACCACGAAGTCTTTGAAGTCCTTTTGGCTCTGGCGGATGTGGGTTAGACCCCCGTGTTTCTCTGAGGTGGAGAGAATAGTGTTGAAATCACCACCAAGCACCAAAAGGTCAGTTTTATGCTGATTGATCATTGAAGAGATGGAATTCCAAACCTCCAGCCTTTTCATTGCTTTGACAGGACCATAAATGTTCCATAGAAAAAATTAGAGATGAGAATGGGTGTCTCAGACCATTAAGTCCATCCAATTCCAAGACTCAAATAAGGTTTCAAGTTCCATCATTTGTAGATTCCACAAAGCACATAGACCACCCGAAGCTCCAAAAGATGGGACGAAGGAGCCATCCCACCCTCCGCACATTTTCCACAGTAGATTATTGTCTTCCCATGAGAGTTTAGTCTCTTGGAGGAGAATGATATCTGCACCAAGTGTCTAAAGATGATGCTTCAACAAGCATCAATTGTCAAGGGCATTGAGGCCCTTGATGTTCCAACTCAAGATCTTCATTGTTTCCCAAGGGAGGGTGCTCCTCTGTTGGTACTCTTAATGAATTTATTCAATGTGGCTTGACAGCCTCTAGAGGCCTCTTCCTCCCTTAACACCCTATTCGGTTTCTGGCCTTTCATATTTGACATGCGACCCAAGTTTGGCTTTGATATCCTGGTTGCTTCCTAGCTTATGAATCTAACATCGGCAATACCAAAATCATCTCCATCATTCACTTCAAATTCAGACCAATCTAACTCACCAACTTCCCCATCCTCTCTCACTGGGTCTATTGCCTCCAAGGTGGGACCTGCTTGTCCTAGATCAAGAGCCACAGTCATATCGATATGAGGCATCATTGGCGGTGTTGGCACTAATTCCTTACCAAGAGCAAGAGGCACATTAATAGGGGGCATGCCAGAAGGGGGGGCAAGATCACCCTCATAATATAATTTTTTAATTTTTTTTATATGTAAGTGTTGTCAAGGGGACAACTCCCAGAAAATACGAGTCCAGAAAGAGCATAAAAATTTGTCTTGTTAATAGTGTGAAACACAAAAGGACCAAAAAAAATCCAGATCAAACCCAAAGCTTGATAAACCTTAAAAATATTTCTTTGTAGACCTTAGTGCCATTTGGATAGAGGGAAGAGATCTCTTCCGCCTAACTTTAGTCCAATCCTGTTATGTCCTAGAGGTTTAATAAGGATTAGTACACTCATGCCCATTCTTCACTACATCATTATGGGTGGCAATAGGTGAGAGAGTGGAAACATCAACCTTATCAAGGAGGCTCATCTGTGTTGTTTGTGGAGAAGGCATATCTCCATTGGTAGTGCAAGCATCAAAGAATTTATCTTGTGAAACAATCACAAGAGGGAAAGATGAATTTCTATCATCCACCAATAGAAGGGAAGGATATGTTGAGCTAGTGGCCACCAAGTTGGGGGACGAGATAGGAACTAAGATCTGAGAAGTGGGATTGGAAGGAGTTGCAATCTTTGAAGGAGGATAAATTTCATAATGGCAAGATTTATCCCCTTCCCACCAAGAGGGTTTGCAAATAGGAGCATCATTAGCATGCACCCCAACATGTTTTCTCCTACACTGAGTGGTACCATGTTCTGTGGCAAAGAAAAATCAGCATTTGAATGCTATATTTTCATAATATATTGGTTGGCACCAACATCTCTTTCCAAATTTGAGATAAATATCAGCCAGAAGTCCTTTTAAAACATCCATCTCAACACATAAGCAAGCAAATCTCGAATTTTCATAATTGATTGTCTCCTTTGAGAGGCCTTGATATTTCCCTAGTCCATTGTCAATCGCCTTTAGGCAACCAATTTCTTAGAACTACAATGGTAGGTAGGGCAAACATATCCATAGAAAAAATTGTTGAAAAAGACTCTATATGTGGATCAAATGAGGGGAACTAGGGATTCATGCATAAAACATTGTCATGGAAAAACCATGGGCTAGAGTTGAGCACCATTTCTTTGTCATCCACATATTCAAATTCTAAAATAAAGAACCTCTTCACACATGGGTATATGTTAATTTCATCTTCGAGATACTCTTTCCAATTTGCATCAATCCAAGAATGAAGGTCATAGAGTTAAGGCCAAACCTTCATAAATTGGCAAATAAGAGCATGTTCCACTAGAAATTCTTCTCTATCATAGGCCAAATCATCAAGGTAGATTTTTGGAATAGAGACTGAGTGTCGAATATCAAAGTGAGGGCTCATAGGAGCACCACCAGAAGATAAAGAGGTATCAGATTTATGCATGGGAGGAGATGCTTCAGAAACCCCCAATCCAGGGTTACCCGCCACCGCATGGAGAACACTTCGCTAAGAAGGAGGGCACCAAGCTAGGGCAACCACAAAACTCATCTTTGAACCACCCCTAGAATCACATCCAAAACCCCTATTCAAAATTCTAGTCACAGTTGAGGGAGAAGGGAAAATCACCATTCGCTTACCGCCAACCTCTATACATTGACCAACATCCACTGAGCATCGTGAGGCCAACAAAGAACCGGATTTCTCATCTCGCAAGGGCACACGCATGACAAGAAGAGCCCCAAAATTTGCCTTAGGGCAAGCAAGAATGGGCATGACCCCCACACAACCCACAAAGCCTTGGCCCGACTTAGATGATAGTTCACAATGTTCCAATTCGATGCACGCAGAGGTTGTCGGAGTTGCAAACATTTTCACAGCAGAGCACGCCATCTCGCTTGTTTTAATTTTTAGCCCTAAATGATTTCATTCTAATATAATATAATATATATTATACTATAGTATAATATAATATAATATTATAATATATATTATACTATAGTATAATATAATATAATATTATAATATTATATTGTTATAAAATATTTTTTTTTAAACAAAAGTGGTCATGCCACTATTATATATTAATATAAAATAGTTACAAAATCCTGGTTCAAAGGGCATACCGATAGGAAAGAACCAGGAAGAAAACCTTTGGTTATACCCTGAGCAATACAAAAAGGAATAATACATCAGTTCGATTATAAAATTATCCCACATGTGGGAAAATAATTTAGAATTTAAACCTAGCTACAGTGTCATCATGTTAGCCCTGGTAAGAAAATCGAAGTGAAGAACAGCTCGAGACATTTTTAAATAGGAAATTACAAAATGCTGCAAAAACAAAAAAAAATAACCTTTTCTTTTTGCTTCCCGACTATTCCTCCATACGATCTGCACAAGATGATGATTGATCATGTACCTCATTCCCCATGAAATTTTGTGTAGGAATGAATGGAGGGACCAAATCCTGTGCAGGTGCATCAAGCTCGACTAACGGGACTTCATCTCTAGCTTGAGCCTCTATTTCCAAGCGATTTGCTGCCATGGAACCCTGATGCACAGAGGTGGCACATGGAGTGGTTGCCACTTCCTGGTCTTCTTTGCACACCAAGGTAACTGACTCAACTTTAATTTTTTGCTTCCCCACAGAAGGCTGGAAAAATGGTGGTTTCGGTATAAAGTTCTTGAGAAAGGAAACTACATAGAATTTCTCCTTAACTTCAGCCTCCAAGGATCTAGAAATCCTTTTCTCATTTTTGGATAATGCTGACAATAGGACATAATCATTACCAATTTGAAGCCCCAGCTGAATGACTTTGAATATTTCTTCAAATCCTGCTTTCCCTTTAATATATTCACACGAAAAAAGGCCACCAACATAGCCCTCCCCAAAAAACAAATTATACTTTTGGACAAGATACAATAGGTCAGCTTTATCATAAAATTGAGGGTTTACAAATTTAACAACAATTTTATCTAAATCCCTTTGAGATTGCAACAAATCCATACAATTTGATAGAAAAATCGATAGCACCTAAGATGGGAATAAGGCCAGGCGGGCTCTCGAACGGATGATGTCCTTACCCAACATAAAGCGAATTGCATCCTCCTCCCACATGCTACCTATTTTGAAAATCAAATTTAAGTCTTCTTGAGAGAGATTCTCTTCAAACGGCCTCTCCCAAGCCTGGATGGGAAAATTTATGCAGAAATTCCAGGGCCAAAGCGCCATACTTACCACTCAGCTTTTACCTTGCCAATTAAAATTTTCTTGTCACTTGAAGACTTAAGCTTCGCAGAGAGACTACCTATAGAACTTACCAAAAACCAAATAAAATACCAAATTTAAAGCCACATAAATCCATCGTGCAAAAGGTGAGACCTGGATATAATTGCTTCACATGACTTTTGAATTTAATGTAGTGAACCTTAAATGCTTCTGTTCATACGAAGAGAGCAGCTCATCCTGTGGAATTTAATAAGGAGTACCAATATATAGGCCTGGATGGCACCTAAAAGATACCATCAAACCATATGCCAAGCATTCGGTATATAATATTATATTGTTATATAATATTATATTGTTATATAATATTATATTATTATATAATATGAGCTCTCCAATTTTTTATTTTCTTATAACATAGAAAATGAATATTTGTTTCCTATTTTATGCTTTTTTAATATATGGTCGGGTCCTGACCATATATTAATTGGTGATGTTTTTTTCAAATGTATAATATAAAAATATAATATATATTATATATTATATTATAATATAATATATTATATAATATAGTATATATTATTATATAATATATTGTATATTATATTAATTATAATATAATATTTTATAATAATACTATATTATATTATATTATATTGTATATTATATATATAATATAATATAATATAATATAATATAATATAATCATAAAATATAATAAATTTAATATTATATTTAATATGCAATATTTACTATATAATATTTAATATGTAATATTTAATATATAATATATAATATTATATAAATATTATAATAAAATATAATATTATAATATATTAAATATATTATGATATAATATTAAATTAAAAAAAATTATAATAATGTTTTTTAATTTAATGTTGTATATGATAAAAATATTAAAAAATCATTATAATATATAAAAAAATAAAATTAGTTAGGTCTGAACCCGACGGAATTAAAAAAATTGACTTAAACTAAAGAGATATCTATTTCTAACAGATATTTGTTTCTAATAGATATCCATTTTGGTTTGGTGTTACCAAACCAAAATGGATATTGTACCCAAGCCTGCAAAAAGTCAAAGACATAAATTTCGCATTTTTGGGTGTGTTAAAAATGCCTTTTTTCACATCACCACTTTTTGGACCCCCATGATCTTGCACAAACCCAAATGTCACAAAAAATGATGAGCCTCCAAAAGAAGTTGTATGGGATGAGCCCCAAACATTTGAATGGATATAATCTCTAGAATACCCTTACTTCTATGACTACCTACTTTAAAATTTTATCTAAACTGCTTTGCATAAACACAGTGTTTGTAAAAATTCAAATTCTAAGATTTTAGATTTGGAAGTAACTTATTATTTAATAGTACCTTCAACCCTTTCTTACTCATATGACCTAGTCGTTTATTTCATAAACAAGTATATTCATTTATTTACTCAAATACCAACACCACTTTATTTATTACAATACTCCCTTCTAGCTTGTAAAGGTTTATAATATTTGTAGCCTTCATGACCACCAAAATTTCCTTGGACACTTTTAGTGATCCACTTTGACATGTAAATTTATAGCCTCCAAAATCTAAAACTTCCAAGGAAATCAAATTCTTTTTATGTTTTGGTACATTTCTTACCCATGTTATTGTCCTCACAATACCATTAAATATTTCAATCTTAATAGAATAAGAAAAATTAAATAGAATAACAAATAAGACATATATTTACATGGTAAAACCTTGATAATATGTCAAGGAAACATCTACGGTTCAAAGTATCGGTATTCTAATTACTCAGAGAAATTGATTACAATCTTTATGCAGTTGCTTCTATTCAATTATAATTATATTGATTTGTCTTCAAGGAAACAAGATATATATAATATATTCAAGATAACAACCACCACCAAACTTAGAAAAATCTAGCTCTAATTTTTTGTGTGTTTTATTGTTTTACCTATTTCATAAGATGAGATTTTGATTTATTCTTTAATTTTTGTCATTATCCAGCATTATAAAAATGTACCAACCATACAAATTATAGAGAAATTACAACAAAGCATAGCCAAGAGCTTCTTACCTTCAATCATTGCAAAGCGGATGTGGATTTTATGAAGTTTAAACCCAAACCAATTTGTTCAATACAACTTCATAAGAGTACTAACAAATCCTCCAACATTCATTAATCTTTGAGCTTGAAATCTTTTTCTTTCAATGAGATTCCACATGAACCCCATCAATCCTTATCAAACTCCATTACCCATATGAAAATATGCCCAAACCTATTTATTTCTTTCCTTCCAACTTTTCAATGAAAACAGTAACTTCCCTTTTTTGCCCTAACTCCTCTTTCCCAAAACTAAACATATTCTCCTTAACCTTAAGAAGATTAATTTACTAATAAAATGTTAAGAAATTTATAAAATATTTTTTTTAATTAAAAATAAGAAGATAAATTCTCTTCCTCCTTCTAAACATAATATAGTATTATTTAATTTCAAAATCTATTTTTTAATAATTAAATAAAACAATCATTTATTTTAAACTTTATTTGTAAGAATATCTAAAATGATCAATAATTTTAAATTAGTTTCACATATCTCATATATAAATTATATCATGGCTATTTATTAATTATTTAGAATTTATTTACTTTAATTAATAATTACTTAATTAATTTTTTGATTCCTACATTACTAGATCATAATGGATAACTCCATCATCAAGATCTAATTTTCATTCCCCTTTACCTATACAAAAAATTATATCCCATTGAAAACCTTGGTCACATTTGTTAGTAATAATATCATAATCTCCAAAATAACATGATACAAAAAATAATCAATATTGCTTAACCATTTAGAATTTAATTTTGCATTATACACCATACATCAAAATAATCATGTAACCCAATCACAAAAATCAATGTAAATCATAACAACATACCACTTAAACCAAATAGCTCACGAACTAATAACACAGAGACTAAATGTGAGTGATGTTATATACTAGATGATAAAGGAAGGGGAAGGTGATCTACCAATAAGGTTCTAAAGGTCTCTAACAACTTTAGAGATCATGAATATGGGAGGGGAAGAGCCAGCATGAACTTATGCAAATAAACATAGAAAATGGTTAGAAATGTGTATAAGCTCAAAAATAGAATACCAGTATGACTTAGAACAACATAGTGGTAGCAGCATGGGTTAGGTATGTAGGAATGTGTCAAAGGGGTACATGAAAGTGAGATCAAATTGTCTTTCCATGTATGGTACATAGTAAAGGAAGACATTATGTGATTCTATAGTTATATAGTATACTTATATTCGTAAGTATTGAGGAGTGAGAAAGATCATGGACATGAAGGGGACAAAATAAGACTCAAGGAAAGAAGTATGGGATATCAAAAGATTAATAAATAATAAAGTGAAATAGATATTAGTAGTTGGATCATTTTTTTTAGGCAAGAAGAGTCATATAAATGAATCTTATAAGTATCATATATAATTTTGATACAAGATGTTTGGAAACGAGAAGGATAGTTTGTATATTTATAGTGCATGTGAGGTGGCTATAGAAGCATCATGATTGTTAGTGAGAAAGAGATCATCAAAATCATCAAAATCATTATCATTATATGTATTATGGGAGAATGTTATGTCATGCATTGTGCCAAGTTCATTAAATCAATTGAGAGAAGGGAGGGAGACATCATTAAGAAAAAAAGATATAATAATCATCAACAAGATCTTATAATTTTTGTTAAGTAAAAGGTATTTTCTAATTAATTATTTATTTAATTATTAGGTCTCTTTTCTTCTAATTACTTAGGCTTACTCAGGTCATGTTTTTTTTATGTCTCATGTTATAGGATGAGGACACATGTCATGATCTTGTTTTATCCTCACCTAGGGTTTCTAGGTTAATTATCCTTTTATAAAGATTATTTATTGTATAATCAAGATGCACATCCATAATTATTCATGCTTTTTTGGATCAATAGCTCTTGGCCTCCATAGTTTTTCTATTCTCTCTTTATCTAACAGGTGTTTGATTGTAGGTGATTCTTGGGAGCTTTGGAGTTGATATTTTCCAACTACAACATGGTATCAAAGCTCCAAATCTATAATCCCCTCTCCTCTTTTTGAAATATTTTTTTCCTTGAGTTTCATTTGGTGTAGCTTAGACCAAAACAAAGCCTTCCATTGGATTCAAAGTTGTCGAAAAAGTTTGATCTTATTTTTGTTTGGCTTGATTTGGATTCTAGAGGTCAAATCTACAAGGGTTTGAAGTAGTTTTTTTCCAAATCTGGAGGGCAGCTACAATTTCAGAGCATTTTGAGCCAAAGTGGATATTTCCATTGCGTTCAAGAGGCCCAAAAACCTTTAGATTGCATGTCAAATCATCGAAATCCATGTCAAGAACTTTTGAAGCAAAAAAATTTGCCAAAGAGGTCGTACGGTCTCTCCAACACATAGATCAAGGTATTTTTCAAAAAAAATTAATAAAAAAATTATTGAAATCTTTGTAGGTTTTTTTGATTAAAAAACTATATTAAAAAAAAAAGATTAAGTTTGGGGGGTTACCTGCAGGGGTAGCTGTCCCTTGCATGGCCTTGTCATGGCAAGGTGGTAGGTCCCTTGAGCCCTTCCCCACATGGGGGGTGTCATCGGGGTACCACCCCCTACCATTGGTAGGGTGGCATCCCCTCGAGCCCTGTTCAGGGGAGGCATGGGGTGGGCTCTGCCCCCCTACCGCCGCCTTAATACTTTTTTAAATGATTTTTTAAGAAAGTTTTTATATTTTTTTTAATTTAAATATATATATATACTAGTCAATTTTTAGCAATTTTTTCACTTTAAATAAAAACTTCCAAATAAATTTTTTCAATAAATTCAACTTGTACTTGTTCATAGAGGAATTTTTTCTTAAAGGTTTAAATTTGGTGGATCTCCAAATTTAGAGGTTTTTTTGCTAAATTTGGTGAAGATGCTTTATTTCCCATCCCTACCCCTCTCCATTGGGCTTTTAAATTTTGCACTCAATCTTCTAGAGGCTATATCTCAGCCATACAGTGGTATTTTTTAGTGCAAATTTTTTGAAATGGGGTAGAATTTTGTGCTCTTTGTAGTGGTGTGGGTGGTTTTTTAGTTTTGGATTCTTCTTTTTCTAGAAATCATATTTCTCAGTGTTTTTGTTGTGCAATCCTAATTTTGGATACTTTCATAGGTCATATCTTCTACATTCATACTCCTTTTTGGGTCTCTTTTTTTTAAATGCATGATTTATTGTGTACTTCATCATGGTGCTATCAGTTTCCTCATTTTCTATTAGAGAATTGTGTTTTCATCATGTGGTCATTTTTGGACATTGTAAGTTTCCATTGTAAACACTTTTCATATGTAAGCACACTAAAATAAAGTGCCTCAATATTGTGAATGTATTACTAGAATCTTGTACATCATATTGTGTCATTATTGTACTCACACTACTTCATAATGTGACATGGATGGTTTGTTGTGTGAGCTTCTTATTTGCAATCACAACCTTGTCTACCTTCATGTGAGTGCGCCTTTTATTTGTACACCCTTTTTTGAGTTGTTGATATTTCTTCATGCACCATTTGACATTGGTAGTTCTTCTTTATACACTACATTTTGGCATTTAGTTTCAGTAGACCTATCATATCTCTCCCTTCTTTGCATTACAGGTGGTATCATATTGTTGGTATTAATGCTTCCTTGGTTTCAATCTGAAGTGAGCTTTGTATCTAGTATTTTTTAATATGTACTAGGTAGATGCAGCGGTTGGTTACCCATGCATTTTGGTGAGATGGGATATTTACCATATAGACACTTGTATTCCTATTTTGTCAAGGTGACCTTCCATCTTCAGTTGATCAATTTCTTCAAACTATTGGTACCTATATCTTGACTTGTAGTTTTCATGCATTGGTTGAGTATTTTCATTGGGGTCACTCATGCAAATTTATGTACCACCTGTATCTTCAACTTTCTGATTGTTTTCTTGGTTTTACATTTGGTCATTGGTTGAGTAGTGTCATTGAGGGCACTCATGCAGATTTTTGTCTACTTGATCTTGATCTCCATCTTGATTTTAGAGGAGTTTCTTCTTTTAGAATTATAGAAATTGTTCTTTGTCAGTGTTTGAAGTTGATTCATGCTTCAATGGTGTTATTTTTGTTCATCCTTTGTTCCTACTCTTTTAGGATAATTTAGTTTGGAAGCTTCTTAGACCTTAACTTGTATTTCTCTCTTTTGGAGAGGAGTTTTCTCCTGCATGGTTTTTCTCCTTTTCTCTAATTTTGAGAGATCATTTGTTTGTACATGGGTACCTCACCAGGCCTTGTTTGTTAGGATCCATCATGCATTCATCTTTAGGTTTTTGAGCTTCTCCCTAAGGTTTACTTCAGGGGGTGTTAGAGTAAAATTTATTTCCTAATTAATTATTTATTTAATTATTTGGTCTCTTTTCCTCTAATTACTTAAGCTTACTTAGGTCATGTTCTTTTTATGTCTCATGTCATAGGATGGGGAGACATGGCATGATCTTGTTTTATCCCCACCTAGGGTTTCTAGGTTAATTATCCCTTTATAAGGATTATTTATTGTATAATCAAGATGCACATTCATAATTATTCATGCTTTTTTGGATCAATAGCTCGTGGCCTCCATTGATTTCTATTCTCTCTTTTTATGACAGGTGTTTGAATGCAGTTGATCCTTGCGAGCTATGGAGTTGATTTTTATTGAAGTTGAGAAAAATCAACTCCACATCTCCCAAGGATCACCTGCAATTAAACACCTATCAAAAAAAGAGGGAATAGAAAGCTATGTATGCCAAGAGCTATTGATCCAAGTAAACATGAATCGTTATAAATTTAGAATTGAAAGTACAATAAATAATCCTTATAAAAGGATAATTAACTTAGAAACCCTAGCTAAGGATAAAAAAAGATCATGACATGTGTCCCCATCCTATGACATGAGACATAAAAAGAGCGTGACCTAAGTTATATTAAGTAATTAGAGGAAACAAGACCTAATAATTAAATAAATAATTAATTAGAAAATACCTTTTACTCTAACATTTTTTATTTTAAGGCTTGACCTTGATTGGTGGAGTGGCCTAATATGTGGTGGTAGGAACAAGAGAGAAATATTTATCAATTTCCTTTAGGTATTTTTGAAATGTGAGATATGGGAGAGTGATTAATTTATTGATAAGGAGAAAGGGTATATAATTTATTTCATATAGTTTATTTGATGAGATAATAGAATAATTACCAATTTATGAGTTTCATAGATGTAATCAATAGGAGAGAAGAAGATGTTCCCCTAAGTTATGCATGTATTCGATCATCTTCAATGGCCTCCAAAGTTAAAATTGAAATGAAAGTGTGGTGATTAAAAATTAGTTTCTCTTGGATATGAAGTAAGAGGATTTTTAAAAATACATGTTGAAGTATACATTTTAACCTCAATGGAATTCCATGTGAAAAAGGAAGGAAAATAATCAAGAAGCATAGTCTTGAATAGTTTTTATATGATATTTTTTATGAGTTGTAGAAGAGAGAAATTGGGTAGGATCTTATTTGCAATACATGAGTTGAATTAAAAATTAAGAGAAAAATCATGCACAAGATCAATAAAATATTGTATCAATTTAGGGGCTATAGTGTAGAAATAGTTTAATGTATAACTTGTCAAGGTTATAAGAAAGTCTTTAGCTAGAATAGGATCTTTAGAGGAAATAATTGGACAAAGGGCATATAATTGTCACAGCATGATTAATAAAGTATTTTTGGCTATTATATTATGTAAATTTAATTAGACCATTTCACTGAGAAATAATTATGTAAGGATTATATATGAAGGTTTTGAATGGGGAGGAGGAGAGATGAGAGTCTCAAGTTGCACTTATAGCTCCTTAATTTTAGTAAATAACTATTTCCAATTAGGAGTAGAAGAAAGATAAATATTCTATTGAGAAGGAGGTTGGATATTTTTATGACAATAGTATATGGTATATATGATAAAAATAAAGATATGAAATAATTAATAGAAGGGAAAAAAATCCTCATCTCACATCAATTTGAATGACCTTCCATCATCATCCAAGAATCTACCGCTAAAGGATAAAGTCACGATCATCAATAGCTTGTGTGGAATAAAATCTCTAACAATACTTTCATGTGAGTACACTCCCCTTCTCCTCATGATCTTATAGTCTTCCCAACAATAAATAAATTAGAGAGTGCACCAAGATCTAATATAGATCTATGATATTTTTGCAACATGGAATTCTAGTATATAAACACATAAAGATATTTAATGGTTCCTAGCTTCATCCTAAGGAAGAGATTTCATCATTCTTTAAAAATAATGAATATCCTATTACCCTCCAAATTTAAAATAAAATAAAATATCATGGTAAGGACCTCAGTATACATGAACAAGATTTCCTTGAACCTATCTAGGTTAGTGTAAATGCAATATCATGGGGAATAGGATATATACCATCGGATGAGAAACCCATTGATCATAGTGACTTCCTTGATACAATTGGCAATGTTCCTTTTGATTTCAAAAACATGTAGTCAATAATCATTCATGAACCCTATGAATATTTAGCTACAACCAACCACTTCTATGATTATGCTACCCTCTCCATCACCCTCAATCTCCAATACCCTAAACTCATATATTGGGACAAAAAGATAGAATACCATTAGATAACTTACAAAATAATTAATAATTATCTATTTTATTTAAACTTGAAGAATACATCTCACAAGGGGACCACAAAAAGGGTTTCAAGGTAGGCCTCTACATGCTATTATATTTTGGATAAGATAAAGAGTTGTCTCAATATCATGCATCCAAAATGTCTAAGAAATCCACCAAGAATAACTCATACACACTCCTCAAAAAATATCATGAAGACATGATTCTTGAAAAATAATTCAACCTCTTGCTAATTCTCACACATGGGTCAACATTAATAGTTGAGGATTTTATTGATATCAACCTAGGGATAATGGATAATATAAAGGTCACTCGAAGCATAGCTACCATGAATCTCAAAGAAAAGGAAATATGCATTACCTTTCGCAAGGAATATGTTGACATGTTTAATTTTTCCTATGAGATTATATTAGGACAATATCTTCCCCTACTTGTGCATCACCTTGTTGTACAACTAGAGGAACAAATTATAAAGAAAAATCTACACAAAATGCATCCAAAAATAACCCTTCTAGTCTAGGAAAAACTATAAAAACTTTTTGAGGTAGGCTTCATTCACCATATTGAGCACTCCAAGTGGATATCCAAATTTTACCTATTAGAAAAAATATTAAAGGGATCTAGGTTCTTACAAACTTATACAACATCAATAAAGCATATTCCAAGGATTTTTTTTACCTAATATCAATATCATAGTTTATTGTACAATGAAACATAAAAAACTCTCCCTAATAGAAAAAAAATTATAATTAAAATCAAATTCAAGTAGCACCTAAGTACTAGCACAAAATAGCCTTCATAACACCATGGGGAACCTTTTTATCAATTTATTACCTTTAGTTTGAAAAAATTGGGGCCAACTACCAAAGAGTTATGACTATCATCTAACATGATATAATACATAATGATGTCAAGGGCTATGTGGATGATATTTTAGGTCAATCTAAAATAGCAAAGAAACATCCTATATATCTTACATTGGATCCTTTAAAGACTTAAAGAATAGAAATTCCATCTCAATCCAAGGAAATGCATATTAATTTATCTATTATAAAATTACTAGGATAAATTTTCTCTTGATGAGGTATATAATTTTACCCTACAAAGGTCAAAGATCGTGGAAATGTCTCTACCTCACAATCTTCAAAAACTTGTAAGTTCATGGTGAAAGCTTTGAGACATAAGGTGGTCCATTTATCAACTTGTGGATAAATACTAGCCATGTGTTCACCTTCTAAATAATAACATAGATTTTATTTACCACAATAGTGTATCCCACTTATAGGGTATCCTATTTTTTTCTTGAAATAACATATTTTTTAAGAAATTAATAATTTAAGTGTCATTGAGGAGTTCCATCTAAAGGGGTTTAATTTAAGAGGGTTATACCATAACCCCTTATATAAAACCCTTTGGATAGAACACCATAGTCTTAAACCAAACTATCAATGGAGTATTTTTCATACCTATCAAAATGCTAACAAAAAGCTGATTTTGATTCACTTTTTTGAGGAGTTCAAATGAAGTTATTAAGAAAATATATTTTGTAAGTTTGTAGCCCTTATTATGAGCCTTCCAAGAAGTAAAATTTTGAATATATTTAATTTAATTATTATATTTATTTTTTATTTTCTAGTGAATGTAGTTTTTTCACCAAACATAAGGTCTTTATTCCACACACACAAAAAAAACAAAATATTAAAAAAACTCTAAAAATATCTATACACCATGTATTTATGTCCTTATTTGAATAAAAAATAAGCTAATTTGGATATATGAAAATAATTAGGTGTTATTGAATAAACTTATATCTAAATTATTATCAATATTACTTCAAAAAGTAATTAAAAAATAAAAATGCAACAAAAAAATTATGAAAAAATAATTGTGCACTAGTATTAATTTTAATCTATGTTTAAAAATTTCTAGTTTTAGTTTTTTGTAAAATAAGTTATGCAATATGGAATAAATGTCACTTTTAAAAAAATTTGTTAGCTATTAAAAATAAGTTACTAAAACTTATGTAAATAACTTCATAAATCATGCTTTTATTTTTATTTTTAAAATGCATTTCGATTCTATAAATGAAATATCAAAAATGACTAGTTTGCATCATCTTCAAACTCTTAAAAATTTAGTTGATATGGGTAAAATAAAATGAAATTTTGGTTAAAAAATAGATTTCAATGTCTCACTTTGGCCAAAATTGAGACACTCTATTGTGGGATCATCTTGCTATAGCACAACCAATAATAGTCATGTGAACAGGTCTTTGATCAAGTCAAACAATATTTGGCTAATCTACCCATTCTCACAACACGTAGCCCAAATCAACCCTTGTTATTGTATATTTCAACTACATGGAATGATTTGGGTGTCTACTATAACAACACAATGATAAATTCTAAGAAAGGGAAATATACTACTTGAACAAGACACTAGTTAGATACAAAGCTAACTATACATCCATGAAAAAATCATATCTCACTCTAATGCTTTCCTCCCAAAAACTAAGACACTATAGGCTCACACATAAATGAAACTTAAGGCCATTATTGATCCACTAAATTACCTCCTCTACAAAACCACTCTAACAAATATAATGGCTAAATGGGTTAAGCTCCTTAGTGAATTTGATATTGAATGTGTAAATTAAAAATCCATTAAGGGAAAAGTAATCATAGATTCATTGGCAGAAGCACCTTTGGTAGATACTTTCCCTCTCATCGTGGATTTTACTAATTATTTCAACCCCACTCTATTAGAATCACAAGAATGGAATTTTTAATTTGATGCTCTTTCACCACCCATAGATAGGAGAGGAATCCTATTCCTTACACAGGTAATGCCCACCTATCCCTTTCCTTGAGATATCTATTTTTTGTATTGTATTTTGGATATGTATTTGTCATTCATAGGTTGTGCACGTGTATGTGTTTTGAGTGCTCATTAGAGTTTTAATTTCACCTTTTTTAATTTTATATATATTCCAATGAGATATTGTATACATTGAAGGTGTGATATTCTTATGCATGAATTCCATGAATGTAATTTGAATTATGTTTCATGTCTTGAAAAGTTCATGTTATTCTTTCCATGTTTGCATTATCATGGTGTTTATCCCATTTCTATCCTTATAGACATCCGATTTTTATATATGATTATTTTAATGATCTTGTCATCCTATATTTTACCACTATAGATATGCACATGTTTACATAGAGGGATGATATTTTAATTGTGATGGTATTTTTATGATTTGATTGGCATGCTCCCGTGATTATATGATGTATTTAATATTATTCCCTTGAAATTTTATCCTATGACACCTTCCAAAATATAGCTTTGGATTGGTTAAATTTTTCTCTTACTTGAAAGGTCCTTTAAATATCAAATTTATTAAAATAATGGAACAAATAGGCATTACTCATTAGAGTAGTTCTCATGCACCCTATCCACCTAGGTTGATTAAATGAAGAAACAATGTGTTGCACTATTTTCTCAAGGGTGTGACTTTGATCCTAATGGATAAGATTTATAGGATCTCCATATTTCAAGTAAGATGTCCCTTTGATTCACCAATAATGTTATTTTTTTACCATGTACATGTTTCCTTCAAATAATTCATTCTAACATAAATGGATTCTTCAAATCCCTTCCATTCATTCTCTTTGAACTTTTAATTGTTAGGTCTATGGTATTCCTCTAATTATTACATAATTTATTTGATCCATACAAAATAATGTTTGAATTAAGGGTATCGCAATGCCTACAAAACCTGCTTCTTGGTTTTTTGTACCTTGGTGTCACTTGCAACCCTTTTTTAATGATTTCAACTATCTTTAGCCTCTCTTTATAATATGTTTGATGTTAAATTTAGTATTTTGAAAGACTTATTTATCGATAATTCTCCTACCTTCATGGTTCATACTCCTTTCTTTAGATTAGCTTCAAAATATCATTGATCCTTTTGTAGAATTATAATGTTAAATTCCTCACAAGACATTCATTACATCAATCTAATTGAATATATGTTTCCTTTTAAATTAAATTTATCATGGTGGATCCCATCTCTTATATATATATTTTTCTCTCTTTGGATGTTTCTACTAAATACACCCACATTAGTATCTCTTGGGATGTGAGAACCATTTATCTTTGATAACATCTAATCAAGTGGTAATCTCGATATTACTTTCACCATGTGCTACTATGATTGAATTTACAGTAAAATCCACTCCAATCTATCTCCTTTATTTGATAAATTTTCAAGATCTTACCATGTTGGAAAATCTCCATTTATGCCAGGTGTTGATGTAAAAGATGATCTCATAGTTTAAATATTATCAAGCCCTTCTTTATTACATAAATTTCAACCTCAATTATCTTCATTGAAAATTTGTCTCCTCTCCAAGTGACATTAGCACTACTTCTTTCACCTAGTGAGTATTTGACCCCATATTTGAATGATCCAACACTAGCATGGCACCTCCCACCTCATTATTAGCACATGCCTCCACTAATTTAATGGCCACTTATATTTATTATGGTCAAATGAGATTTACTCTCATCTAGAATTTGGAAACTATGTATTAAAACATAATAACTCACATATGAATTTTACCAAGGCCACCATGGCTCTAATTGTCTATGTATAATATTTATGACCATTTTCATGTGCCTCCTTTCAATTGTTGATTTGAAATTGTTGGATAGGAAAAATGGCATTGTCATGGTGTCCACCAACTTAAGAGATGGAAAATGAAATCCTCTCTTCAAAGAATATTAAATCCTCCCCAATGTCTCAATACCATCAATTTTTGATATTATTAGATATCTCATTGGTTGAATGAGATGTTTCAAGAAGGATCCTACTAGTATTTGGAATTCTTAGTGTATTTAGGAGAGACTACATATAAGATAGTTTTAACTTATGAAAGATAAACACAAAAGAATGTATTGAATTTAACTATAAAATATAGTGTTTCTTATTGCCTAACTATGATAATGAAGATCAAAGAAAACTAATCTAAATATAGCATCTTATAATCTATTATAACGAGAAAAAAGGAAAAGAGAGGAAAAAGGGTGGAATAACGACAGAGAAGAAAGGGAAAGAATGATAAAATAAATCAAACCAACTTGTCCAACAAAGAAGAAAGAATTAAATTTATAAATTTTACCTATAAACACATGAGAAACTACTAAATAAACCATAATTCATAGCACAACATGAATTCTCTAATGATGTAAGAGTCTAAGGAAACTTTTAGAAAATGTGATTTTTTTTATTAATTAAATTTATAAAGGCAATAATCACCAAATAACTTGTATAAATTATAAAAAATAAACTTATAATTAGACATATGTTAAGTTCTATATTAATGTTTACAAGTGGAAAATCTGACACATTATAGTAGTTATGCTCAAATGATCCAAATTTAGAGGTTATTCACCAACTTACTCATGTAGGAAAAACTAAGCTATTGAAATTTTATCTAATTTTTTTCCACAAAATTCTCACCTATCCTATCCTATAATGAGACATTGCATATTTTCATCAAAATACTTCATACATGATGCACCAATTATAATTTATTACATAAATTTCTTGTCTTTTAGTGGTTGGTGGTATTATTAATTTTTTATGCAGTCATAGGTGGAGATTCCAAAGAAAATATTATCTAACCATGCAAGTAACATTTGACAAAATGAAATTATCATAGAACAAAAAAAAAAATCTTCTCATTGATTCAATACCACAAGATGCTTAAATTTGGCTCATTGGCCTATCACATGCAAATTACAGAAATGAATTGTCCCACAAGATACCATAGGCTTATAACAAGATTATATGTAAAGATATGACAATCAGAACTACTATCGCTCTATCACACTATTAGTATCATTTGTTGACTCACTAGCTATTGTTCTTCTAAGATCAATTCTCGATTCCCCTATCCTCCAAATGAATTATATAGGTGATTATTTATGAGCTCCAATATTTAGGAATGATCCTTGTTAGTCATAAGGGTTTTCAAATCTTGATACTTAGTGTAATCTGTAGTTTGACCAAGATCCACTAATGAAGCATTGAGTGTTAAATAAAATTGAATCAGATCTAGTTGAAAGTCCCTATAGTCTCATACTATCTTGAGATAAGTTTGGCTAAATTATGCAAGGTAAAAAAGGTTATATAAACCTCAACTAATAAAATAAGTGCTAACTCTTCTAAATTGTGATATTTTGATAATGACAACCTTCTATAATCTATTCCAAAACTCCTTATATTTGGATATGTTTTATGTGATATATTTTGTAAATCTAATTCTTTTTCATGAGAAGAAATAATATTATGCAATAAAATTCAAGTTGTATTGGGATGTTTTTGCATCAAAAACTTGGGGTTGTTTGAAAAGAGAGTCTCATACTTTAACGGCTCAAGAGGATAACCAAGAAATTCCACCTCAACTTGTAAAATCCATGATGATTCTTCAACTAGTATTCATTTCCATTTAACTAAGTATTCTTCATACTTCCTATTTCTAGTGCTACACCCAATTATATTATTTAAATTTTTCTCTATTTTTCTTATGGGTGTTGCAGTAGTTATTCTTCTAAAGAAACTTATGTGGTGTTGCCACTTGAATGTCCTTACTGCGCTCAACATCGAAAGAGCCCTTACTGTGCGAGGAGGCGCACCAACATTCACTCCACCACAAGATAACCGCCCATGTAACAACTACAATGATAAACCTCGAACATGGTCAAGGAATAAAAATATCATGAACGATGGTGTGGTTGATGATAAAGTGGTCATCAGTGCACCTAAGCAGAACATCCTGAATCATCAACCGCAAAATCACAATCGCAACAATGTGCAAACTAATGCGGTAGTAGCACACCCACAACCATCTTCCACCAATCAAGTCAATAATTTGGGTAATCAAGGAGGACCACCTCCTCGCAACAAATTTCCCCCCAAGAGGAAGTTCACGGCTCTTGGTGAATCAATTGAGTCCATAATGAAGAAGCTGGTCAAAGAAAATCTAATCAAAATCTCTAACTCCGAGCAGTACATGAAACCTATGACCAAGCCACCGTGGTATAATGAGAACCTCCTTTGTGACTTTCACAAAGTCAAAGGACACACCACCACAAATTGCATGAGACTCAAAAACATCATCCAAGACCTCATTGAGGACAAGGTCATCAACATCGAGCAATCGGCCAGAAACCAAGACCTGAAAATATACATGAATCCGATGTCGAACCATAACCAAGGGAATAATAAGGGCAAGCAAAATTCTGCTAGTGCTAATCTAGTATATGAGGAGATAGTTGGATGCATCGACGAGATGGTCACCATCATAAATGTCAAGGGAGCCAACAATGCTGGGGCACCTGCTAAGACCCCCATTTCCAATACAAAGGCCATCCCCTATGATTACAATTTCATTGACCAGCTAAAAAGAACACCCGCCCAAATCTCCATCATGGAACTACTGAAAATCTCCACCGCCCATAGGAAGATCCTTGATGAAGCACTAGTTGCATCTACCGTTGCTGCCACCCTTGACATAGAGCAATTTCAGGCTATGGTGGGTAACATCATTACCCTGAATCTCATTACATTTTTTGATCAATATTTCCCTCCACAGCCATCTCATAACCACGCACTCCACCTCCAAGTCCTAATCCACAAAAAAAAAGTCAAACGAGTCCTAGTAGATGGAGGTGCAGGCCTTAATATTTGTTCTCTAAAACTCATAAAGAAATTGGGATTCGCTGAGGATTCCATCAATAAGAACAAAAGCATCACAATAAGGGTGTATGACGACCAAGAAAGAGTGTCTCAGGGAACTATCAAAGTCCCCATCCAAGTGGGGCCGACAACTATGGAAACCACCTGTCAAGTCCTCGACCTTGACCTACCATACAACATCCTCCTGGGATGCCTGTGGATACATGGAATGAAGGCAGTGGCCTCAACTTACCACCAATGCATCAAGCTCTCACATCAGAATGAGGAGGTCACTATATATGGGGATCCTAAACCCTTTGCCTACTATAAAAACTTGGAAGCCAAGTTTTATAAGATCCCCCAAGTACCCAAAAATGATGAAGGGTCATCTAATTCATACATAGACCCAACCAACCTCGCTTCCACTTTTGCGACAAAGACACCTGCCATCCTTGACATATCCGAGATTAAGAACATGATCCAGGACAATGGATGTGGTGATTACAGAATGAAGAGAAATGCATTTGTTGTAGGAGAGTTACCACAATCTCCTAGGTCGCATGGACAACCCCAGCCAGTTCAAACACCTGTCTGAATTGTTAGAGCATAACCCTCTGGATTCCACCATTGGGGGATCTCAGTCGGGAGAATGTGGATGAAGAAGACATCACAAACACACTATACCAAGATGAAAGACCCACTCCCACCTTACCCATGGAGGAAACTAACAGAGGGTTACAAATGATGTTTGGTATGGGCTATAACAAGAATGAGAGCCTGGGAAGAAACAGTAATGGATGGTTGGAGCCCATCATTGTAGAAAGAAGAATGTAGAACCTTGGCCTTGCGTATACTCCTCCGAGTATAACCATGTGTGGCAGAGGTACTCCTAGAAGAGAAGTCAGGTCCTCTCCTTGGGTAACAACAACCACTCCTAGACCACCCGTTTGCTTAGGTATCCCACTCGACAATTACACCTTTGACGTCACTGATGTTTGTCCTAGTAGTGACGATGATGATACCATAATAGGTCTCCCTAGGCTTTTCGAGGATTCAACCTTGTTAATGATAAGTGCCTCCACAGTTGAGTCAAACCAACCAACCCACCGAATCACCTTAATGCACCCCCAACTCATTGATCACGACCAACGGGGACCACCGATTCTAGACTCATTTGAAAATAATGAGGCACTCTCAAAATTCATGGGACTAAGGGATATGGTTCCATGTGGGGATCACAAGGCGGGTTTTGAAATCACACTAGACACACAAGCATACTATGGGGAGATGATTGAGTCCTTTAGTCGCAAAAGGAAAATATCGAGAATAAGCTCAAAGTTATTGAGTGAAAATTACATTGTGGCACTCTCTAACCATAAAACAGTAAAAATAAAGGATGCATCCAATGGTGAAAACCTCTCTGAGGCACCAAAGGATGAAGGATTCAATCTCCCCCCTATTGCTCTACATCAGGAGAAATCAACAGTATTGGCAGAGCAGTGCAGCCCGATTAACTTAGGAACAGAATTAGAACCACAAATCACCTTCTACGTAGAGTCTGTCCTGGTAGAAGAATAGGAACTGTTGGCAACATTCCTAAAAGAAAGAAAAGTAAATTTTGCATGGACCTATGCTGACATGCCAGGTCTGGACCCTAAAGTGGTGGTTCATCATTTGGCTATTTACCCCGAAGCAAAACCAGTTTGACAAAAGCTAAGGAAGATGCACCCACAAATAGCCTTGCTCGTCAAAATTGAGCTACAAAAACTTCTAGATGTTGGCTTCATACACCCAATCGACTATCTAGAATGGGTATCAAATCTTGTACCTATCTCAAAACCGAAAGGGAGCATCCGCATCTACACAGATTTCAGAGACCTAAACAAAGCATGTTCTAAGGATGATTTTCCACTACCCAACATTGACATGATAGTGGACATGACGGTTGGGCATGAGATGTTGTCCCTAATGGACGGTTTCTCGAGATATAATCAGATAATGATAGCAAAGGAGGACCAGCATAAAACAACCTTTACTTGTCCTTGGGGCACCTACTACTGGAATGTGATGTTGTTTGGGTTGAAAAATGTAGGAGCTACATACCAAAGAGCCATGACGTTGATCTTCCACGACATGATCCATAAAATAGTCAAAGATTATGTGGACGATATATTGGCTAAATCAAAGAAAAGGCAAGATCACATAGCAACTCTAAGTGCAATCTTTGATAGACTAGAACAATACAAGGTCAGGCTCAACCCGAAGAAGTGTGTCTTTGGGGTACAATCAAGAAAGCTGCTAGGATACATAGTTTCAATGAGAGGGATAGAGGTGGACCCCGCAAAATTAAAAGCAATCCTTGAAATGGAAGCACCAAGAACGTTAAAGAAACTAAGAGGATTACAAGGTAGACTCTAGTCCATCCGGAGATTCATAGCACAGCTAGCAGATAAACAGATCACCTATTCACACCTACTCCACAAGGGAGTAGCATTCACATGGGATGACAAGTGCGAGCAAGCATTCAGTAAAATAAAATAATATCTACTTACACCACCTGTGTTGATGCCACCAATTTTCGGGAAGCCATTAATCTTATACATATCAGCAACAACAGCCGCCCTTGGTTCCCTTTTAGCCCAGCATGATGAAAAGGGAACTGAACGAGCCATCTACTATATCAACAGAACAATGGTGGGGCATGAGCTCAATTACACTTCAATAGAAAAGGCTTGCCTGGCACTAGTATTTGCAGCTCAGAAATTCATACACTACATGCTAGCTCATCAAATCAAGTTGATTTCCAAGATAGACCCTCTAAAATATCTATTGTCAAAAGCAATGCTTACAGGTAGAATGGCTCAGTGGGTAATGATATTATCCGAACATGATATTGAGTATGTAGAATGAAAATCCATAAAAGGACAAGCCATTGCGGACTAGCTAGCAGAAGCTCCCCTCTACATAGACAACCCACTCATATTAGAATTCCCAGATGAGTCCCTTTTCAACCTTGGTGCAACCAACCATTGGAAATTGTACTTCGATGGCTCCCACATGCAACATGGATCAGGAGCCGATGTGTTCTTCATCACCCTGGAAGGAGACTGTATACCCAGATCATATAAATTGGTGTTCCCCTGTACCAACAATATTGCAAAATACGAGGCTTTGACCATAGGCCTCAAGATTGCAGCACAGTGGTGAATCATAGCATTAAAGGTTTATGGGGACTCACAACTTATCATCAACCAAGTCAATGGTGATTACCAAACTAAGGATGATAAGCTCGCACCATACAAAAAGGTGGTAGAAAGCCTCAAAGAATCATTCATTGACATCACTTTTGAGCAAATACTAAGGGCAAACAATAGAGTAGCCGATGCAATGGCAACCATTGGATCCTTACTAGACATCCCTCGCAACATCTTGAAACATGAATTCCTAGTAAAGCAGCTTCTCGTACCCACTTTCAAGGTACCAGATTCAAAATATGTGTGTGAACTCATTGGTCCTAGTGATCTTTGGTATCATGACATATACACCTACCTAAGGTTAGGAATCCTCCCCACTGACATCACCCCAAACCTAAAGCGAACCTTTGTCAAAAGAGCCTTACGATTCGTCATCCTAAGAGAGACCCTCTTCCGTAGAAGTATCGATGGAACCTTTCTATGTTGTTTAAGACCTGAGGAGGCCACAATTGCTCTAATGGAGGTACACAATGGCACGTGTGGGTCACACTCGATTGGTATGACCTTGGCTAAAAAGTTGTTGAGAACCGGGTACTACTGGTCGACAATGGAGAGAGAGGCACACAACTTTGTCAGAAGATGCCTGCAATGCCAACAGCACGGAGACCTTATTCATGCACCAGCTCAGGAACTACACCCCATTGTTACACCTCAGCCCTTTTCACAGTGGGGGCTCGATCTCATTGGTAAAATCTCGCCCACCTCATCCAATGGCCACAAGTTCATTATCATTGCCACTGAATATTTCACAAAGTGGGTTGAAGCAATTCCCATGACCTACATCACGGGAAAACAAATATCCAAGTTCATCCTGAACTACCTCATTTTCCGATACGGTGTTCCCCAATCAATTATCTCTGATAATGGGACACCCTTCAAGAATTAGGATGTTTGTGATTTATGTGAAAAATTCAAAATCCAGCACCGCTTTTCCACTCCATACTATCCACAAGGCAATGGCCAAGCAGAAGCTATGAACAAAACCATCCTGAAAATCCTCAAGAAAATAGTCAATGACTCTGGTTGTGATTGGCATCTGTAGCTAAATCCCACCTTATGGGCCTACCACACCAGCATCCACACGCCAACAGGCGCCACCCCATTCTCCCTAGTCTATGGATTAGAAGCCATCCTTCCCATTGAGATCAAGCTCCTGTCACTGAGGATATCACTACAAAACCTCATCACGGATGAGGAATACAGGGTTACAAGACTGAATGAGCTAGAGTTACTAGATGAATGATGGATGGATGCTTTGAATCATCTATAGGTCTACCAGAATCACCTGAAACGGAGCTACAACAAGAAGATCAGACAACACATTTTCCAAGTTGGTGACCTTGTGCTGAAAGAAAGCCAAAAGAATGTGCCATACCCGGATACAAAGGGAAAGTTTGAGCCCAACTGGCTGGGACCATTTGTCATCACTGCAAGTTACAAATCGGGGGCATATCAGTTGTCGACACTAGAAGGCGAGCCTCTACAAGAGCCCATGAATAGTTCGCACCTCAAAAAGTTTTATGCCTAAAGAACTTGCAAGGTATGGAACCAGAAAATACAAAAACAACTCGAAAAAGTCTTGAAAAAATGGTTACCTTGATGAAAACCTGGCAAACAGGCATCTTGGTGACAACAAAAAAATCAAAATATGCAAAAATCCAAAAAAATCAGAAAAATGATTGAAAACAGTAAAAAGAAAAAAATTCGTCCTGTAGTGAAAACCACTTTGGTGGCGCTTTTTTCAAGTACCTTGGTGAAAACCTAGCAAACAGGCACCAAGTGTAAATAAAGCACTCCCCATCTACTAAGATCTACATGACTCACTCATTCCATCGCATCTCAATAAATCATCCATCCACCCATCCGCTTGCACCCATACCATAGCCTGAACTGGTGTCCATACCATATTCCACCATGGAACTACTTGGAATTCTTAGGGCTAGTTTGTCCTACCTTTATTGAAGTAGTCTATCACACCATGCTGGGGTCAGGTTCTTGTATCGGCATCGGATCGAATTCGTGTATATTCTCGTGATCTTCTTCAAAATCATTCAAAAAATCCAAAAACATTCAAAAATCATCCAAAATCCAAAAACATCTTCAAAATCCCAAAAATAAAAAATAGAGTCACCTCGTCAAGCTACGTCATCTCTGAGCTTGAATGTAGGCAAGGTTGATCTTTGATCATCCCTCGAGATAGTTAGGGTCAGTCCTTTAGGCGTCTGTTGCATTGGCAATCCGTTTGCCCATCTAGTCTGCATCTTAAGTCAATCCTTTAAGCAATAAAATGGCAATTCGTTTGTCCATGTTATCATTGAGTCAAGTCTGTTGTTAGTCGAACTACGTGGTCTCTATGTGTATAACATAGGCAAGGATAATCTATGGATCAGCTCCCGAGACTCCTAGGATAGGTCTTTAAGTTAGCCTGTTTGTCATAAATCTTGAAAATACCAAAAACATTGAAAAATGTGAAAATACCAAAAAAAAAACAGCCTCAAAATATCGTAAAACCCAAAATGGTGCATCCATTTCATCTCACTTTCACCCATGACTGTCTCGCTCATAATAAATTCAATCATCACTTTCACCCTTTGGTGAGTTAGTTAGAAGCAAGTTTAGCAGGTTCTAAAGTAAACACCCAATCATCAAAAGTCTTGGAAGTCTAAGTCAGTAAGCAAGCAAGTTGGTCAACTTGGAGTATCAATAGCTTATCACCCAATCAATCCCATCAAAACCCTGATCACTACATGTCCTAGGATGAAGCTTTCCTACGATGGGCATAAGCATCAGGTACCCCTCAAAGTAGTTAGTCTTGGCTAGTGGTATGAAGAACATTAGCTTGTTTGATTACTTTATCTTGGTCTTTGTGACTTATCTTATTTTGTGCTCATTCCAAGGACCTCTCGATGATGCCTAAACAAAACAAGTTTAGAGAGAAAGGAATGGGGAAATGATCATTATCTTTTTATCTGCTATGCTTGTGAGATACACTTGTAAAATAACTTAGTTGTGCATGTTTTGTTTTGTTTGTAGGGAGGATATTTTAGGTATCTTGTTGACCACATAGGAAAGCTTGCTTTTCTGTGTTTTGGTCCGAGATGTTTAGAATGTCTGAACTACATCCCGATTGAAGTATGTATGTTAAGTGTGAACAAGAGCACTCCTATCTGATTGTCGAGTCAAAGTCCATCACACTGGATACAAACGCCATCCTGGTCCTTTATACCTTGATGCATCGTACCTATGTGTGTTATCAAACATAATGCAATTGACCCTTTGAAAATCTCAATTCCTAGCAATGAAAATCACCATCTCCATCCTAACTAATTCGTTAATTTTTTGTTTCTTCTACCTTCTTTCCACACTAACATGGTATCATAACAGTAATCAAAGCATCACCCATGCATACACCTTGCATCCACATAATCATCAGCATTAAAACACATGGCATCATATCATTATCTTAAAAGATGTTATTCTAAACATTTTTAAGCACAACATTACATCATACATAATCATTTACATCCATTATCATTTACAACCATTTGCATCCATTACCATCATTAATATGCATTACATCCTTAAAACATGGAAAATACACAAAAGAAAATGCATCCATTACATACATTGCATCACATAAGCATAAGAATAGAAACATTTCATGGCACCATACATTTGCATATTATACATCCGCATATCATACATGTGCACCATACATATTATAAAAGGGCGAATCATCTCCTATATATCATCAAAAAATACTATTATGATACAAAATCGGATCAGTTGCACATCGAATACATAATACAATAAGGCCAAAATACTACAGCCCGTATATCAAAAAATGAAGCAAATTGTCTTGTGATCAAAAGGGGGGCGAGCCTTGCTGGCTGTTGCCCTCCCCATCTTGTCTCTTACCATGGGAATTTGCTGGTTGCCTCCCTATCTACTGGGAAAAGTCTGGCACTCTGCGGTCTGATGGTACTACATGTCGATAATGATGTCGATAGTACTCGGTCTCTCTAATGGCCTCTCTGTAATCATGAATATCGATTGATCAGCCCCAAGATGAGGACGTTGCACTCTATAACTGTCTTCGTTGTCAAATCTCTTGATCCCTCTTGGATTGTGCCTAGTCTCTCTCTGTAGTCAAAGCCTGTACCTGCCCCCGTAGTTGTTGAATCAGCACATCTCGGTGATCAGACTACCCTGCTAGCTGCTGCTGAGGATCTATCCTCGACTGACTGTCCTATCCCCCTACTCGGATAGGTGACTGTTGTGCCCCGTCCCTAGGAGGTTTCTGATGAGGAGGTGGCTCACCTTGTCCTCTACCCCACCCTCTGCCAGTTGCCTGACCCCTGCGTCTATGTCGTGGGACAACTGCACCTAGAACTATCAATCTGAGTGGAGGTGTGAACCATGTCCTATAAGCTGGAGTGACCCACGCATCTGCCAGCCCCTGATCATATGGCCACAGTCGATCCACTAACTACCTAAATGAGGACACCGCCTCAGGTGTCGGGATGGGCTGGCCCCATCCTGTCTGTCTAATCGTGCATGCACAAATGGCCACATACTGGTCATTAGGCCTGTCCTGTACCTCCCCGAACTGACGAGCAACCCTGTCTAGAAGATACCTCTCAATCATGGTGTGCTCTTGACCCTGCATCAACTTGTCCTATCGGGAAAAGAAGAGCTATTGATCATCATCTCACCATGGACCAACACCCATCCACGGTCTCTAGACGAACTCTCTCATATCATTGAGAACTCGCCGCTAGTGCGGAATACCACCTGCGCCAGTGAAAGAAAAGTGCATCACTGCCCCACCGTACCACCAAACAAGGGGATCATCTGTCTCTAGGAGAATTGGTGTGATATCCGAGTGAAGCACTGGGATCCTCTCCCATGCCCAGACGTGCAATAAGGTACCTCCAGCCCCGGTAGACCTGCTGTCCAAATACGCAAACTCATGAAGATCCCTATAGAGGGACGCCAATAATACCGGTCCCCAAGCGAAGCACTCCCTATGGTGAACCATCTGATCCCATGCTAGTCCCCATCCTGGACTGAAGTATCGGCCCCACCGATCAGGTACTACAAGGCCTGAGATGATAGCAGCAATAATCAATCTGTACGTGTGCACGTGGTCGTGATATAGCTCTAAGTCGATCTGACCGTCACAAAAATCAATCACATCCAACTCCATAACCCCGTAGCAAGCCTCTTTGCCAGCATCCGGATCATAGACGACTCGGGTCCCATGAATAGTCTCACTATGCCATCAATTCGCCAGAGCCATAAGCATACCTAAGTGAGCCCGAGCGGGTGGGACGTACGCAACATACCAAAGATTGATGGCACCAAGATGCTCCTGGACTAACTCAGGCATGGCCCCTACTCTACTAAGCACAGGCCATTGGTGCTCCTACAAGTAAAGTACACTAGGCTCCTCCTACATAGGGAAGGCCATCGCGTCAGAAAAAAATAAAGTTTCATTGCATCTCAAGTTAAAATTTGCCCTAAACTGGAAAGTGTGGCGTTGTTTGCAGGTGCGGTCCAGTTTGGAAAGTTCCAAACTGCACCGCCGCGGTGGAGTTTGACATTTTGATAGTTCCAAAGTGGCCCACACGACACACTTTTCATATGCGGTCCCGCTTAGCGCAAATCCTAATTTCCTAACTGCGTCGCATAGTGGAGTAGGGACATGTGGTGAACTTTCGATCAACTAAATGCTAAATGGAAAAGTGGCCCACGCGACGCATTTCACATATGCAGTGCAATAGGGGACCACGCGGTTGCGATAATGCATTTTCCGCGGTGCCATATAGCACTGCACAATTTGTCCAAGACTTGGACCCTATTTAATGCACATAAAACGATAAATTTGAAAGTTGGATAGGGGTACATACCATGGGTCCTGTGCCGACTAGCCACTGGTGCATCTGAACCCTCTTCGACACGTGCCTAGGAAGCTATCGTTGCGCCATTTCAACCAAGACTCAGAGTTCAAATGGGAAATTTTCTAAAGACTAGGATTGCAAATGAATTGAAAATGACCCCTCGAGGTCTATTTAAGCCTAAAAATTAAGGTTTTTTGACCTAATTTGACCTTCCAGCTAGAGTTTTAGTCTCCCAAACCCGTTTTCATCCAACCGAGAGTCATTTTGCATCCCTTCTCGTATTTTAATGCATTTTTCTGGCATTCTGGGGCATTTCTGGCCTGTCGAGCACCTTGTCATCTTTTTCATGAGATCATCCAAAAATTCAAAATTTTCATCCGATCTCTCAAGGGGGCAATATCCAGCAATATCCTTCTGTTGGGGCAGCAGTGGGGCATCTAAAAAATTCAAAAAATCCTGGACCTTTGATCACAGCAGTTTATTCTTTGAATCAATGCAACAAGTACATTGCTTCAAAGAGGGGCAAAATTTAGACATGAAAAATGTACAAGTTCATTTTGGCACACCTGATCCCGAAAACTAATAAGGCTTCCTCACATTCTCAGCATTTCATCACTTTCTATCTTTTTATTCAATAAATCATTTTTTTTTGGATTAAGTCTTCCTCTTTCAATGATTAAATTAATCAATTAATTTAATAAAACCATTGAATCCCTATTAATTAAATAAATCATTTTATTTAATTAAAAATATTTAAATTCCTCCTATTAAATTAAATAAATTAAAACCTTATTTGATTTAATCTAACATTTTCCTTCTTGATTAAATAAATCAAATCATTTATTTAATAAATCATTTCCTCTCAATTCTGGACTTAAATCAATTCACAAATCTAAGTCTAAATTGTCACATCACCTAATTCTCCATTAAATTAATCAAATCCATGATTAAATTAATCTCTCTCACTAAAATCCTCTAGAGAATGCAACTTGCACAATAAATCAATTACTTTGATTTATTAATTCTTCTATTTTTCCTCACAAAGCATCAAAAGGGAATATTCCCTCATTTGAATTCAAAAAGGCCAAGTGGACTTGGTCCTTCCAACAAGGCATTCAATGCCTCTTACATGTCCTTGACCTTGAGCCAAGTGACAATAATTTCACTTCTCTTCCCCCTTCAACAAGTCAACTCACCATTTCAAATTCAAATTTATGCATTTATCATGCACATTGGCCAAAATGTGCTCATTCCTCAACCATTCACATCTTGACAAGTGGCACTTGGCCATTGGATGTTGAATGATCCCACATTTCTTATTTCCACTATCTCTTCCAAGATTGGAATCTATAAATTGGAGACCTCTCCTCTCAATCTTCATCCACAATTCATATGCAAAGTTACTCTCTTCACATTGAGAGCTAATTTTGCCCATTGCACTCAATCATCCATCATTTTCATAAATTGTAACAAGGCTACGCTCAAATCTCTTTGGATACTTGACCATTGTTCAATCAACTCACATTGCAACTTAGGAATTGGGAAAGGGCCAATTGCAACATTTCATTGGCACCAATTCCCCCATAAGATCATCATTCTATTGGCTAGATTAGGATTTACTTTCATATCATTTAGGTTTTGTTCTTCATTTCCTAATACTAGTTTAAATAGGTGGATTTCATGGGGAATCCTTCATATTTGCATGCATTTTGATCTAACACTAACAATGTTTGTCATCTTTGTGCACTTGCAGGTTTAGGGGTTCACACCAAGTAGTCATTGACCTAATTGTATACCATTTCCATGTATCCTACAAACTTGTTTTAATACTCATATAAGTTGAAATATAGTCACAAATTCAAATGGTTTATTCTTTTTAATCCTATTCACTAAGTTGTTATATGTAAACTCTGTTTACTATCAAATTATATCCCAACTTCCTAGCTTATATCCTACTAAGAATTGCAAAAATATATTATTTACCACTTATGTTTATCCATCAATTTATGATTGAAATGTTGAACTAAATTATAGGTCAATCTTCACCTTCTTCCATAATATTTTCCAAAAATATCTTGTGAATGTCATGACTTATTTAAGACTATGTTTTGTGGTAATACATGCAATCTCGCAATCTCCCTAGAAAATAGGTTAGTAACATTTATAAAATCATGAGTCTTCTTAAAAGGAATAAAATGCACCATTTTAGTAAATATGTCTACTACTACAAATATAGAATCACATCCCCTTCATGTTCTTGGAAATATCAATATGAAATTTATGTTGATATTCTCCCAAGATTGCTCCAATACTATTAAAGTTTGATACAATCTAGTATTTTTACTATTCCCCTTTGCAACTTGAAAATTCCTTCACTTAAACAAAATTATTTACATCCTTAAATATTTGAGGCCAAAAATAATTCACTTACTAGAGCCTTTATCTTATCAATTCCAAAATGTCTTGCCAATATGTTGCTATGTTTCTCCTTGATCGGGATCTTCCTCATTGACCTTCTAGGAATGCACAATTGGTTCGCCTTTAATATAATACCACTTTGAATGAAATATTCCATTCATTTTCTTCTATCTATTACAACTACTTCCTTTCTTTCTTTTCAATATTTTACAAATTTTGGTTCATCCTTGTGCATGTATTTGAGCTCTTCAATTCCCATCAATGTTATCCTCATCTTTTCAATAGTTTTTTCCTTATATTCAATGTTTATTTTTATTTTTGTAATTCCCACTCATATGTTTCAACATAAATATATAGCTTTCCATAAAATATACACAAGGCATTTTTCTTTGATTCAATTTTCCTTGACTAGTCAAATATTGTAAGGCTTGATTGTTAGTATACAACATAAATTCCTTCACAATAGGTAATGTATCCACTTCTTCAAGGCTTCGATTATGGCATACAAATCCTATTGATAGATTAAGTATATCTTCCTTGCATAATTTAAATTTTCACTAACATTGGCTATTGTTCTTCCTTCTTGACTCAACATTGTTTTCATTGCATCTCCACTAGCATCATATTCAAATTGAAATAATTTGTCAAAATTAGGTAATGCTAACATTGATTGTTTTGTTACCTTTTGGTTAAATAGTTCAAAACTCTTTTTTTCTTTTGATGTCCACTTGAATTCCTTTTGGTCTCCCTCATTATTTTTATTAGTAGTGTATAGATGGCACAAAACATCTAGATGGACTTCCCATAGAAGAAACTTTTCAATCCACAAAAAAATTTACCTCTCCAACTTTTGATGGTGTAGGTTGTTTTTTATTTTCCCTTACTTTCTCTAGGTCCATCTTCAATCCTTCCATAGATATGGAAAACCTTAAACATACCAGCTCAACTTTCATGAAACTACATTTCTTAATGTTTATCAATAACCTCTCTTCTCTCAATATTTGGAATACTTGCATAATGTGCCTCAAATGTTCTTATTTGGTCATCCAAGTAAACAATAATATATTCACCCAAAAATTCCTTCAATACCTCATTCATTAGTTGAATGAATGTGCTTGGTATGTTGGTTAACACAAAAGGTGTGACTAACCACTCATATAGGCCCTCATTTATCTTGAATGCAATGTTCCATTCATCTCCCTCTCTAATATCAATCTAGTGTTATCTACTCTTTAGGTCATTTTTTGTGAAATATTTTGTGCCATTCAAAAAAACCATAATTTCATTTATAATTGGAAATTGGAATTTATACTTGATCATGATTTTTTTGATACCTCTTGAATTTGTGTACATCCTCCATCCTCCACATTTCATTGGTGCTATAACTATTAGTACCACACATGGGCTTAAACTTTCTTTGATTAACCCTTTCCTAAATAACAACTAAACCTATCAGTTCATCTTTGTATTTTCTTTTGGTCTCATTTTATGTGTTGATTTTTTTAGTAAATTAGCTTTCGATATTAGTTCTATATGATGATTGATGCTCTAGATTGGTGGAAATCCCTCTAGTTGAAGGGTACATAATATACTGAGAGGGGGGTGAATCGATATATCAAATCTATTTAAAACTATTAAATCAATAATATGTATCTCCAAACATTAATCAAATCAACTGCAATCAATCAAGTAACACAAAATCACACATTCACACAATGAACACCAGACATATGTGGAAACCTAGAATGGAAAAATTAATTGTAAGAAGAGCTACTTGGATCTACTATCCAAATCTAGCCTCACAAAAATAATGAATAAGTTACAATCAAGAATTAGGAACCAACCTACTAGAGACACAAATCCCATACTATATTTGTATGCGCCAACCTACTAGAGACAACAATCTCATCCAATATAAATATCTAAGCACCAAGTCAATAAGTAAGACACTAGTTGATGCAAGAGCATCTAGGGGTACCTGACAATCCTACACAACAAACAAATCTTTTTTTTTTAATTTTTTTTTTCAATTTTGGGTGTGTTTTGATCTTACCTGCATGAAATAACTCTCCTTTTACCTTCCTTCAACAACTTTGAATGGCCCCTTTTTCATACACTATTGTTTGGGCATGAAATTTAAATGCAAATTTAATGACATTAAGATAAATTCAAATTTCTCTAGGAAGCCAAAGTCCCATGCACAGACTAGGAGAAGGAATTCTTTATTATTTTTTAACTCCCTTTAAAAATATGAATTTGCATTCTTGTTTAAAAAAATGGGAATGCAAAGCATTGGGGAAGTGGTGTAAGTGGATTGTAAGGTGGGAAGACAATTTTTAAATTTTCATTGAATGCATATGTCAAGAAGAGAAAAACCCATGCCAAGGAAGCATTCGGTGGCATTCAGAAGGTTTGATTGGGAGAGGATATGGTTTGAAGTCATAACTATGAGAACTAGTCTTAGTAAAACATACATAACTTTCTCATTTCTACAAAAAATGGAAAAATTAAAAATCTGCCAAAAATTTGGGACAAAGGAGCACAAAACTTAGAAACCGTTCAAGAAAATTAGTTGTAATGAAATAGTAGTGGTATAAAGAATGTGAAAGGTTTATTTTTCTTGTTGCAATATGAACTAAAATTGTTGTTGTTTGTTGGCTTTAAAATTCAATAAAAGACCTTGAGTGTGTTTATTGTGTATGTGGTGGATTGTCAGTTTTTTGTGAGCAGAGAGTCTTTGTGTATGATGTCTTAAGCAACTATTTGCGAGTTGTGGGTTGCGACATGCATTTGGGAGTCCCACTTGCATCAAATTTTATCAAAGCTAGAAGATCTTGAGAGTGTAAAGTATGCACCAAGACCTACAGGTGAAGAGTGGTGAAGAGTGGAGCGGTGAAGCCATGAAAGAAGTTGTGAGAGAACTTGTTTGTTCCAAGGATGAAAGAGGGCATGTGACTTCTATCCTCCAATAGAGATAAATTTGGGTAGAAGGTGTAGATTTACTTCCTCGAGAGAGTGTGGGTAGAGGAAGCATCTTTCAAAGTCTTTTTTGGGTACAGGATAGTTGTGTGAGTAAGAGATTGTTGCAAGGAGTACTTGTAACTATAGAGGGACTTGTGAGTCTCTAAAAATGACTGTGAAAAAGAAGACAAGATTGGTCATTGGAATACCTGTGAGAATGTTATTTTGGGAAGAGTATTGGGAAAATTTGAGAGAAAATAAGCTCATTGCAGAGTTGAAGAAGATAGAAGTAAGATTGGATGCCCTTGAGGAAAGCTTGGGAATGAAGAAGAATGCCATAGTTGAGGAAGATCAAAAAAAAGATGAAGTTAAAATACATTGTTTGTTTTTTATTAGTGGAAAAACAGGTTTTGAATGGACCTGAAACCATTAACAACAGGTTTTGAATGGACCCAAAACCATCAAGTTTTGAGGGGACCCAAAACCCACACAAGGAAGAACAATAAAATACATTGTTTGTTTCATAAAAAAATTGCAAGTAATGATTTGTGTGTAGCTAATGAAGAAATAAAATAATTTGTAATAGAGGACAATGAAGAGAAGAAAGATGAAAAGCAGAGGTTCATTAAAGAGGACAATGAAAAGAAGAATGTTGAAGTGTAGTTTTGCAACCCTATGATGGAAAGGGCATGGAGAGAAAGTCATGTGGGAGAAAACCACACAAATTTAGTTGAAATAAAAAAAGAAAAGAAGAAAGACACAAGAAAAGAATGGAGAAAGAAAGAGGTAGCAATAGATGTGCATTTTTTTGAACACATAAAAGAAAATAAAATTGAAATTGCATGCACAAGAAAAGAGGTTGCAATAGAAAAAGCAAAGGTATTATCTCCTTCTTTTGATTTTTGCAAAGTAAATATTGATTTGCATGTAAAAAAGGTAAAAAAATATGGAGATTGCGAAGTTGGGGCAGCAGTAGAGAAGCAAGAAAACATACATGTAAATAGTCATTCATATGATATTTGTGAAGGGAAATTTGATTTGAAGGAGATACATGAATTTGTGCATGAAAATGATAGTATTGTTGTAGAAGATAACCATGAAGTTGCAGCAAAGTTTGGTCCATTGAAGGACTTGGAAACATTAAGATTTTTGGAAAAACATAGTGAAGAAGAGTATATGGGAAAGATAGTGAATAAGAAAATTGAAGAAGCAGCAACAAATAAAGAAGATGATGATGTATTGATGTAGATTGTAGCAGTAGAAAGGGGGTATCTTGCATTAACAGGTGAAACAAAATTTGTAGCAAACATTGAGGTAAAGTTTGAATTTTCAGAATTATTTGTTGATAAAGAAGAGGTTTTTTTACATGAAAATGACATGGTTTACAATAATTGATATGAGATCGTACACTAGTATGGAAAGACGAGAAAATTAAGATATTTGATTATTTTTCAAAATTTGTTGATGTTAATGTTCAAGATGATTTGGTGAAATAAAGTGAAATGGGAAAGATGGTTAGGGGCAGCAATAACAGGTTACAAAATGAAAATAGAAAGTTATGATAAATTTTATTGACATAAAAGAAGAGGAGGATGAAGGAAGATGAGCTGAGAAAGAAATGCAAATGGAATTCTTTGATTTCTATGAATTTGTTAATGCTAATTTGTATGAAGGTGTTGATAATGAAGAAGTAGGGTGGGAAGAATAATCTTGGTATAGTGAAATTAATTTCATGAGGGGAAGAAAGAGAGGAAGGAAGAAGGAAGGAAGAGATAGGAAGATTCAGAGTAGAGTGAAGAAGAAGAAACAAGTTGATAAGGAAGAAAAATGGTTGAACAAGAAACATGTGATCTTCAAGTGTTCATGATCCAACTCATGGAAAATTTCTTCTTACCCTATGTGTTTGATGTTGGATAATCTAGGGGTACCTAACAATCCTACACAATAAAAAAAACTTTTTTTTTAATTTTTTTTTTCAATTTTGGGTGTGTTTTGATCTTGCAGGCATGAAATAACTCTTCTTTTACCTTCTTTCAAGAACTTTGAATGGACCCTTTTTCATACACGGCTATTTGGGAATGAAATTCAAATGCACAGTTAATGACATTAAGACAAATTCATTTTTTTCTAGGAAGCCAAAATCCCACACCCAAGATAGGAGAAGGAATTCTTTATTATTTTGTAACTACATTTAAAAATCTAAATTTGCTTCTTTTTTTTAAATATAAATACAATATGTTGGGGAAGTGGTGTGAGTGGATTGTAAGGTGGGAAGGAAATTTTCAAATTGTCATTGAATTCATATACCAAGAAGAGAAAAACCAACGCCAAGGAAGGAGCTAGGGGCATTCAAAAGGTTTGACTAGGAGAGGAGATGGTCTGATGTCATAACTATGAGAACTATTCTTAGTAAAACATCCATAACTTTCTCATTTATAAAAATTTGAGAAATTCAAAATTTTCCAAAAATTTGAAGAGTACAAAACCCACAAACAATTCGAGAAAATTCGTTGTAATGAAATAGCAGTGGTATGAAGAATGTGACGAGTTTATTTTTATTGTTACAATATGAATTAAAAATGTTGTTGTTTGTTGGCTTTGAAATTCAATAAAAGAGCATGATTTTTTTTGTTGTTTATGTGGTGGATTGTGATTTTTTTGTAAGTAGAGAGTCTCTACATATGATGTTTTGAGCAATTGTTTGTGAGTTGTAGGTGTGTTGTTAGAATATGTGAACTAATTAAGAGGTAAACTAACACACCAATGAGACATTAGATTGAAAGAAACTCATTAAAAAGATCAAACAAACTCTATATAACAGCAGCTTCTTCAAATTTGTCCCATCGTCCTCTATCTCCAAGGATTTAATTAAAGTTACTGGCTCTTAGTTATGTAAGCAGCAGTTTGTTGAAATGACAACTTAGGAGAATGAGATTGATTGAAAATGCATGTCCATTGCTAATTATTTAAACTATGAACTTGAAATGCTATGATGTTATGATATGAGATTGCTAAAATGTTGATATGCTGATTCGAATACAACTATAGTAACTACGCATGAAATCTAGGATGAAATCTAGGATGAAATCTACTTACGAAATGGCTATATTTATAGATTTTCAAAGGCAAGAATCTAGTTGGCAGAGATCAACAATTGAAATTCAAACCTGTTAAGATGAACGGTGAGAGATTAAGAAGTTGAGAGAAAAGTGGAAGGTTGAGACGAAAGTGGAAGAATGTTTTCGACCCACAAAACCATCCTCATTCAAAAATGGAGACAAACATGGCATTTATCTTTTCATTTATGAAAATTGGTTGAAATTTGAAGATAGTTGCTAATTAAATAAATAAATTTATTTAATTTCTTGTGACAATGAATTTAGAAGCTTCCATAATTAAATAATTAATATTTAATTATGTGTAAGAAGTGAAAAAGATAAGTAATTAAATTTTTTACAATATTTAATTAAGTGGGGTGAAAAAGATATTAAAAATATAATATTTAAATGTGAAATGAAAGATGAATATTCCATTCTTTGAATTTAAATGTTCAAGCTTAGAAATAAAATGATAATCAAATAAATAAATTATGAAATTTATTTAATTTAATTAAGAAGAAAATAGCAATAATTAAATAAACTTTTTTTTTTAATTAAATTAGAAGAATTGGAAAAATGAACAATATAAATAAATAATTAAATTTATTTATATGTAGATGACTTTAGAATATTAATTAAATAATTCATATTTAATTAATTAATAGGTTTGAATAATCATGACCATTTTTAGATGTGTACATTTTGCCCCTCTTTGAAGTGATGTGTTTTACGCATTGCTTCAAAGAATTTTGCCCTAGAATTTAGAAATTACCGATGCTATATGCCCCCTCGAGAGATAAATCGTGTGACGATGAGGATGATTCAAGATAATTTAATTGATTTTTGGAGAGAAAAATAGTGATTTAACTCTCGAAATAGCGCTCTATATAGTAAAAATTTGAATAATTTCCCACTTTTACCCCCTTAAAAGGTCGAAAAGGTAAAAATTCATTGTCATTTGAACAGTAACTTGCATTAATTTTTAGAGATTTGAGAGATAAAAACGAGATGTCGATCCCTTATGAGTGCCACAGATTCGAGCGAGCCCTGATATCAGAGACTAGTTGCATATGGACCTTTGGTAAGTTGACTTGACCCTCCGTACAAATTTTTTGATTGATTTTTACGCATTTTTAAATTTTCAAAAAAAAAATTGTTTCGATTTAGCGCATGCAAGCCATAGTTTAGCGCATCCATTAGATAGAGTCATGCATCCAAAGTTGCGCATAGGTGTAGAAGAGTCATGCATAGATGAAATAGCGCATAGGATAGATTAAGTAGCGCATCTAGGAAAGTTGCCCCGCGTAGAATGCTAGTTTTGCGCATAGGCTAGTTTAGCACATTGATGAGATAGAGTAGTGCATCGGCATGATAGAATCATGCATAGGTGCTTTAGCGCATCCATAGTTTGTTTTAGCGTATAGATGGAGTCACGCATTGATTGATTGTCTTAGCACATCCATGGATTAAAGTCGTGCATACATATTTTAGCACATCGATTGACTATTTTAGCGCATCCATGGATTAAAGTCGCGCATACATGTTTTAGCGCATCGATTGATTGTTTTAGCGCATCCATGATTTTTTGCCAAATTTCATTTTTTGAAGAAAAATTGATATGTACTTGATGATTGTTGCTAGATTAGACAACTGATTATATGTTGTTGAATAACATCAAGAATAGATTAGCTTGATTTGCTAAATTTGTCTTTGTGCTTGAAGAAAAAATAGTAAAGATAAATTTGCTTTCCTGCTTGAAAGACAAATAGTAGATGATAGATTTATTTTCCCGATTGAAAGAAAAATGGTAGATGTTGAGTCAATTGACTGTTAAATTTGTTTCCATGCGATATGAAAAAAAAATAGTAGAAATGATTGATAAATTTTCTTTCATGATTGAAAAACAAATAAGATTTGATTTGATTGAGTTGATTGCTTGTTTGATATAATTGATGAACTCGCTTGATGTACTGATTTGATTAGATATTCCTTGCTGATTGATTTGCATGATTGCTTGTAATGTTATAAAGGAGGAATTTAACCTCCTCTAGATTAGAGAGATATTTCCCCGCACGTGGGAGATGATTCATCTATTGTCCCAAGCGGATCTAGAGGTTATATACTAGTGTGGGTTGATTCCACTGTTGAGGATCCCATAGTATAGGATCAACAAGGCACTATTGACTATGTTGGCTAAGAGGTGGCATAGTGAGCATAATACCTTTCATCTTCCCATAGGAGAAATTACCGTGACTCCAGAGGATTATACAGGATTTTGGGTATTCCTGTAGTTGGTGAGCTTGTGATCTATGATCACAAGGAGATTGGAGGGACTAATGCACTAATATGATTCTTCCAGGTTCCTCATGTTGGCGGGTATGAGATTTTCTGGAAGGATATGGTGGAGAGATATGCCCCACTGCCTTCGGTGTTAGCAAGATTCATCGGTGGTTTCCTTTGTCTTGATCATAGGTCAAAGCGACTATCAGTTGGTTGGGGTAGGATTCTGGAGGACATAATTCTCCATCACACTAGATATGCATGGGGATCATGCATGCTTGACCATCTATATCATGATCTTCATCAGGTCATGTATTTAGATGGGAAGAGTCTCTCCTGTGGAGTTACTTTGTTATAGATATTTGCATGGGAGCATTTTTCCATCACTCACCCCATTTTTCGGAGAGATCGCCCACTTGGTTTCCCATATGTTTATGCCTACACAGGTCCCCTTGTCTAGTCGATGATGGGCAAGTTAGATTACTGGCGACGTGTGATAGATGATTTGGATACAATAATTTGGAGACCGTATTTAGATTGTGATATGTGGGAGGTGGATGATATAGAGTTGCCTTACTGCACGAGATCCAGGTACTTGATTGGGCACACCCCATTTATCATTGAGCAGTTCTTGGGGATGAGGCTCCTAAGACAGTACAAATTAGTACAGATGATGCCACAGGGTGTGGCACATTGTGCCAGGTGCCGAGAGGATGTGCCAGAGTGGGGGTCATTTGTGACGATCGAGGTTGCCAGAGCAGAGTACCTAGATCTGCAGCCAAATTATTGAGCTATACATCCAGAGGTTATAGATGTTGGGATCACAGATGAGTATGCAACATACTTTTATACTCATCCCTTTCTGAGATTTACTAGTCTAGAGGATCCTACTCCATTATTGGGAGGACCAGCAATACAATGGGCATGACGGCAACCACAAGCACAGGCACAGGTAACGGTAGGGCAGCCATAGGGTCAGGCACAAGTACTAGCAGAGGCAAGGGCATAGGCTAGGTAGGCTGAGGATATAGGTGGAGTAGCTATGAATGTGGATGAGGAGGATGAGGAGTATGAGGAGATGGAGGAGGAGGGGTCAGATGGCTTAGAGGACAGTGGTGATGACAAGGATGACGAAGGTGATGGGAGTGGAGGCCAAAGGGTTTTCTTTGATATACCCTTCAGTACGAGGCCACAAACATTGAGTAGTGGATCAGTCGAGTATTTCGGCTCCACGGATCACTATCGGGGCTCCTACATGGGGATAGATGGATGCCTTGCAGGCAGAGGTTCAGACTCTTTGGATTTAGTTGGCACAAGCATAGGTGACAATCAGCTAGCTACAGACATAGGTTGCACAGCCACCACCTCCTGACCCATAGATAGCTTAACTTATGGCACAGCTAGATAGCTTCCGAGAGAGATGTAGATAAGTCGAGGGGGTAGCTAAGAGACTCCTAAGATCAGTCGAGAGCACCTCTATTGGAGAGGTTGTAGCAGAGGGATTGGAGATTGCTCGAGAGGCTAAGTATTATAGGATGAGATACTTTGAGGCAGTGCCACCCGAGAGGAGGATTGCTTTCACACAGTTAGGTACTCAGTCTCGGACCCATTCACGCAACCATACTAGGAGTGCTACCAGGAGTGTGGGTCAGCTGGTCAGACGAGAGATCAGAGCTTCTGGGAATAGAGATCTAGTGAAACATACCACCTCGGGGGACAGTAGCAGCCATGTGCCACAACCAGATGCCCCTCATTGATGAGTGCCTTGATAGATTTATTCATTGTATTTGATATATCTTGTTGAAACATTTGATATCCTTGTACCTCTAGAAATTTTTTTGATGAGATTTATGAGATGCAGTGGTGATTCGATTATGCATGTGTTATGGATGGTTTATGCATTTTATTTCTATATTTTATGATGTTTATGATTTTTATGGTGATGATGCAAATGATGATATGATGTTGTAATATGATGAAATGATTATGGATGCATGTTTATTTTATGATACAATCTAAATGATTCACTTTTATGATGTATGTAAGATGTAATGATGTAATGATTATAATGGGATGATGTAAACTAATATGAATGAGACCTAAATGAAAAGTTATGATTTGAATGGGATAATATGATGAGATATAAATGAGATGAATATTTAATGAATGGTATGTACATGATATGAAAATGAGATATAAACTAAAATGAATAATGATGATAATGATGATATGAATTGGTGAATAATGATGATAATGATAATATGAATTGGTGAATAATGATAAAATAATGTAATAATACCTAATGATATGAAAATGGATGCAATCTTCGTATCAATGTAGATTTATGTAAGATGATGTGAAATGGATGTAAATGCAAATGTTATGAAATGATATAATATGAGATAAATGATGAAAATGATATAATATTTAAACATGAATAATGGTCATGATAAACTGAATGAGATAGAATAATGATAATGATATAATATGATGTAAAAATGGAAAGTAATGCAAATGTAATGATAATGATAACTTAAATGAATAATCATGATGAAATGATATGTAATGAATGACAACGCAATGAGATGCCACAAATTTCCAAATGTACTCAATTGTTGTTTGAAAAGATATATGAAATTTTTACCAACCTTCAAAAATCTACCTTAGAAAGCCTTCAAAATGCAAACCTAAATGAATCATGCAATCCTAGAATATAGTAATGAACCATTCTCCTGTTTGTCATTCCATGCCACACTTGATTTTCATCATTTATCCTTTTGATATGTTGAAATTTATTACAAGCATCAAAGGGTATGTTAGCACCAATGATGACCTGAGTACTGCTTTCATGATGTTTGATATAGCAAGTTAATACAAGCATCGAGGTATAATTGAACCAAGATAACCTGAGTATTGTTTGCATAAACAGATAATAGTTAACCATTTTCTTATGCAAATTCTGAAATGTCATCAATGATATGTTGTAGAGCATGTCCCATGACCAATTTGCATAGTACTAGTGATTAGCTTATAGACAGCAAGCAAAAAGAATTCATACTCCTTCCTTATGATTCTAGTTCAGTACATCATTGAACCACTCCAAAGATATGATGTTATCAAATGTCAAAACAACAAATCAACATATGCTTTAAGTGTTCCATTCATTATATTTAGATTAAGATCATCCAATTTGTTTAATTTATCTGTCAAAACAGTCGTGTAGACTCAGTTTAATTGGACAAGTTTGTTGTTTCTGATATTTTGATTCCTGACACATGCTGCCAATTGCCTACTAGAAAGCTCCAAGAAGCGAATTGTCCCCTTAGTGACCTTGTACCTTGACTCTTGTTAGACACAACTACTGCTAAGGATAACTGTTAGAATTAAACATGCTCTGATACCATGTTAGAATTGGCTATGGATGCCAAGATCTATTGACCAAATGGAAAGCACAAAGAAGAGAGAAAATAATATGACAAGAATAAACTATATTCAATGTCAATGATAATGGAATTGCTTCAATGTGTGTGTTTTACAATGAGAGACCCCTTGGTTATATAGTCAAGGTGAGAACATAGGAGTGCATAAGATTATGACAAGTGTCGTAATGTTATGACATGAGACAATAATGAAAAGCTATCACTCCACCTAAAGTGGAAAGGTGATAATGTGATAACCACCACAAAAAGTGGATCTACCACAAAAGGTGGAACCCTAATCACATGATATATCCATGAAAGGTGGAGGTGATAAAGTAATAAGAAGATAAGTCCACCAAAGGTGGAAATTCTCCAACAACTCCTATGTGGTCCCTAAGTAAACTTAACTAAGGTGTAATTATGACCTAGGACAAGGTACAAAACATTTAATTACACCAACACCCCCCCTTAAGTGCAACTTAGAGAGAATATACACAAATGAGAACAATGCAAGATGGGTCCTGGCAACTAGGCCATGTTAGGTACCCATGTACAAATGCAATGCAATCTCTCACAACGGAGAAAAGGAGAAAACCCAGTGGGACAAAACTCCTCCCCAAAAGAAAGATGAAATACAATAATGAAATGATCTCAATGATGCATGAGAAGGTAAAAACCCCATATGAGGAAAAAGACCCCCCCATAAGAGAGAAGTAGAAGAGAGACAAGGCAACCCACCCTCAATGTTGATTCTCTTGCAATGATGGTAGAATCTCGACATTGAATGCTGAAGATGATCCAATTTCGCCGAACAACATTCCTCCCCTTAGGAAGAAACAAAACCAAGAATGTATGCAGGATGTATGATGTCTCTGAAGCATGCTCAAGTGTCTCCATGTCGATGCTGAAAGCTGACACACTCCAAACATGTGTTCTAGGCCACACTACTAAAGAGTACAATCCAACATCTAGTAGAGAAGAATGTAGAACATGATCCAAAGATAAAGATATCCCCTCTAAAGAAGCCTCCTCCAAATGTTGTCCAAAAGTATCCACACTCATGCCAAACTGCAAAGAATGATCATGTAGAGAATGAACAAGAGGGTCAGAGTGTTCCCTCACAACAACTGAAGAAGGAGCATCTTCATCAAAGAGAAGATGAATGTCATCAATGATGTCCCCCAAATTTGCAAGATGAGACTCCACAAACAAGTCTGAAATACCTGTCAAGAAGCCATCCAAAGTAGCCATATCTGGAAGACAATGTATATCCTGTTGCATTGAATCACAAGGAACCCAAACTGTGGAATCACAAGCATCATCAATTGCAATAGTAGATGGAGGAGATGAAATGTATGGCTCAAGTACTGGAGTTGATGTGAGAACTCCCAAGTTCAAGTAGCCAAATGTCTCCTCTGAATCATGGTTCACACTAGAAGTGTGATCAACAGTCAAAGGAACAATGTCACCATCAGAAGCAAAATCTGCAAAGGTATACAACCGAGATGAATGATCAACCACCCCAGTAGCAATGATCTCTCTACTCTCCAAGTCACGAATGATGACTGAATCAGGTGTGAACTCCACAGTTCTCCCATTTCCACCATGTGTAATCTGATATATGGAAAGAAGATTGTTCATCAAATGAGGAACACACAAAACATCCTGGAAAGTGTTGTCCCCAAAACTAATAGATCCCTTCCCTATTACACTCATGTATGTATTGTTTCCCATCAAGATAGGAGACATAGAACAAGGCTGAAATGAAGAGAAAATAGATTGTGAAGATGCCATATGATGTGATGCTCCTGAATCTAGAAGCCATCTACCTGATCCTGGACTTGAATAAGCATAAAGAGCTTGACCTTTATATCCTGATGTAGATGCTTGACCTTTGTCCTTAAACTGTTTTGAAGAAGAAGAAGGAGAAGAGTCAGACATTCTAGAAGGCAAATCAATTTGATTTCTTTTGAGAATATTTTTCAACTCATCAATATCCTTCTTATAACAATAAGTTTCTTCATGTCCATCCTTCTTGCAATATGCACAAAAAGACCTCTTCTTCTTAGATGATTCTTCTTTTGAATGAGTGGATTCTGATTCTTTATGTGGCTTGTTCTTTTTCATCTTTTGCTTCTTATCAAGATTCCCTGATTCTTTCTGTACCTTTGACTCACTAGAAAGCAATGCATGTGGCTTGGAAGACTTGATTAGACCCATGTTCATTAACTTAGCTTCCTCTTGGATTAGGAGATTTGCAAAGTCATCAAACTTAGGATCAACATATGATGCTCCCATAGAAAGTCAATGGGTATGAAAGCCAAAAACAAATACTGAATACTCAGGACCAAGCTTGGATAACACATTCAAAATCAATTGTAAATCCTCTTTTTCAATACTGCATTCTTTCAACTATGTTCTTAATTTCTTGATTTTGGAGATGTAGTCTTGGATGTGGTCAAAACTTTTAGGATCAAGATTCAGCAAATCATTATCCATCTGATATCCCCTAATCTTATCTGTTTTACCATACAAGTTTTCAAAAGTCTCCCATGCTTCTTTAGCTATTGTACATGAATCAATATGAAATTGTAAATCAAATGAGACTAGTGAACATATGCATCCAAGTGTTTTCTCATGATTAATCTCCCATCTTGCCAATTCAGTAGCATCAGTAGGTTAAGAAATGGTTTCCTTTAGATAGCCTAGTAGACCTTTTCCCATGAGATAGTTCCATACTAATTTTCTCCATGTAGCATAATTATGTGGATTTAGGAGTTCAATTTGAGATTTCCCCATTGCAAGAACACAAACCAAGCAAAAGAATGCAACCAATCACAGCAAGATTACCCCCCCAAATCACTCAATCATGAAGCCCCCCAAGCAGTATCTGATTTGGTACTTTATAATTAGCACGTTTACAATTGCCACTACCAAAAATAGCAAAGTGGACTTGGATTTTGGTACATGCAGATGCCAAAATAGGCCACAAACTTATAGTGAAAAAATTATAGTAGATGTGATAAATCTAATCAAACCACTGGAAAGCACAGGAAAAATCATGCACTTTCAAAAAAAATGGCACCCAAAAATGTTACCGTAGGAGCAAGTTATGGGCTCCCAAAGTTCCCAAAATGAGGACGAAGCAGCAATACCTGTGAGAATCTGCAATTTCTGGAAAAACCAGAAGCCAAAACCAAAAACTGATTGCACCACTATGAAGAGCACAAAACATTAGCCCAAATAAAAAAAAATTGCTCGAAAAAAAGAGCCAAAATGATCAAGTTATGGAGCTTCAAAGTCAGACTGCAAAAATCAAAACTCCAATGGTGAAGGGTGAAAAAATTTCCTAAGAGAGCTGACGTGGTGCTGATGTCAGCAAACATATATGTTAAATTTGACGGTTTCCCACGAGTCACCAAAAAAAACTACCGGAATATTCTTTTGAAGATTCTCCGGAATCTTCTTTTCGCTGCTGCCGGTGGAGGATTGATGTTGCCGGTATCTGACCGATTGTCTCGCCGGAATTTTGTTAAGCCGCCGGGATATTTTGACAGGCCACGGGTGTATTGGAACGCCGGTCAGGGATGGAGACCACCGGTCAGAGTAACCACCGGTGGCGTTTGAATGGGACAGGGCCCGCGGGGGCCACGGCGGTACGCCACGTGGCCTCCGCCGGTAGCTCTGTACCCTCTGCTATGTGGTACCCTCTGCTACCCACAGAAAATTGTATTTGCAAAATTTTTTATTTTATTTTTAATCTCTTTGATTTTTAAATCAAAATTTTGCAATAAAATTTTTCAGAAAAAACATGAATGTTTTTTTTTTTTTAATTTTTCAAAAAATTTCCGAAAATAAAATCATACCGTCGCAATAATGGCGACCTGGGGGGCCGTATGGTTTTTTTGGCAAAATTTTTTTGTTTCACCGGATGACTTGCTCCGATTTGGACGATTAGACAGTCGATCTTAGGGTTTTTGGCCCTTCTAGACGCAATGGCAGGGTCGGATTTGACCCAAAATGCTCCAAAAATGTAGCTACCTTCTGGATCTGGCAACCACAATGTAGCTTCAAACCTTCATAGATTTGGCTTCATATGTCCGATTTGGATGAAACAAAAGGAAAAATTGACTTTCTCGAACCTTCTAGATGCAATGGTGAGTTTAGATTTGCACCAGCAAGCTCCGATATAAATCTGCAATAAAGAGCCAAAAATGGAACCTCCCCAAATCTAGTACCTCTCTTCAGAAAAAGACTCTCCAATGGCACCCAACCCGCTCTGATACCAATTTAGAATCAAACATGCTCTGATACCATGTTAGAATTAAACATGCTCTAATACCATGTTAGAATTGGCTATGGATACCAAGATCTATGGACCAAATGGAAAGCACAAAGAAGAGAGAAAATAATATGACAAGAATAAACTGTATTCAATGTCAATGATAATGGAATTGCTTCAATGTGTGTGTTTTACAATGAGAGACCCCTTGGTAATATAGCCAAGGTGAGAACATAGGAGTGCATAAGATTATGACAAGTGTTGTAATCTTATGACATGAGACAACAATGAAAATTTATCATTCCACCTAAAGTGGAAAGGTGATAATGTGATAACCACCACAAAAGGTGGAACCGTAATCACATGATATATCCATGAAAGGTGGAGGTGATAAAGTAATAAGAAGATAAGTCCACCAAAGGTGAAAATTCTCCAACAACTCCTATGTGGTCCCTAAGTAAACTTAACTAAGATGTAATTATGACCTAGAACAAGGTACAAAACATTTAATTACACTAACAATAACCCTAGTCATCAAGCCATAATGAGATCCTTGTCGTTTCAAGGAGATTTTGTGATGCATGATGTGAATGTGATGGCTAGGCATGTATGTGATGTCGATGAAAGATGGATATGCAAAATGTATCCTAATAGATGAGAGAGCCAAACAAAATTACAAACAATGCTTGTTTGCCAGGTTTTCATTATTTGTTTTTATTGCACTTTTTCTTGATTTTATGATTTTTTTGTTGTTACCAAGATGTCTATTTGCCAGGTTTTCATCAAGGCAACGTTTTTTTTTCTCTTTTTAATTTTTTCTTTTTTTCTTGTTTTCAAAAATTTTTATAATGTTTTTGATATTTTTTAGGACTTTTTAAATATATTTTGCTATTTTTCAGGCATAAAACTTCTTCAGATGAATGTTGTTGGTTGGATCTTCAAACAAGTCCCCTTTTGATGTTGACAACTGATATGCCCCCAATCCATATGTTGCAATGATAACGAATGAGCCCAACCAATTAGGTTCGAACTTGCCTTTCTTTTCTCGATTTTGCTAATTACGAAGGTTTTCTTTTAGAACCAAGTCACCCACTTGAAAATTTCATGGTTTGACTCTGTGATTATAGCTGCCAGACATAACTTGTTGATATCCCTGATAAGCTGTCATTAGGACCTATTACTTTAGAATAATTGAATTTCAATTGTTGACCGGGTAGTGTCCAAGGTAGTTTGCAAAAGGAGATTATTCAAACAACTCATTTTATATTTCAATTTTTCTTTTAAACTACAGAAGTTGGGATTAAACCAAAGCCATTACTACTTAACTTCAAAAATGATCTTACTCTAAGAAACTCAAGGAAAGATAAATTAAAAGAACAAAACATAAGACAACTAATCTAGAAAACATTACTACTAAACTAGAAAGCATAGAAACAAGTAAACTAAATAACTGGTAAAGTACGGAAGCAGAAAAGCAAGGAAACAAACAATTAAGCATCTCTTAAATAGTAAAGAAATATTATCAACTACAGAAGAAAGCCTTATACAAATTAAAGACAATGGTGCTCCGGAACAACTTAACTAAACTCTTCAACAATTTGCTATTTTCTACTGAGAAGCATTTTATCTTAAACAAAGGAAATAACTTAATTAAAAAAATACTTATCTATCTAGGTTAACTTCCCTCGAGTGGCCAGCTCATGGGCTACTTCTTTGTCCTTAACTCACATAAACTACAGATGTTCAAATCCTTTTACAACATATAGTCTCTATCATTGCATTTTACAGTTACCAATAAACAGAAATTGGATAACTCATTGCAACAGTGATTTGTAAATCCATGTAAACAGTATGATGATATTTTTTCTCTAACTATTTTATTACTTATGAGATTACATTTTTATAGATAACATCCCAACTAGATCCTAAATTTACGATGGCATGGATAGCCATTGAAAAAGTCTTTCTTAACTTAAAACTGACTTGATGTCTTTAAAGCTTCTTAAAACATGCAGAAGGCTCATGAAGAGCCATAAAGTTTTAAACAACCAAATTAAAAGAACTAAAATTGAATCTTCAGCGCATCATTCAGGCTTCAAGGAGTGGGTTCACAGCATTACTTTGAAGCACGTGCTAGCTAACTTTTGCAACAATTGCATGATGACCTGCTAGTCCCTACAACAACACTCAAATCAACCCATTAAACCTGCTTTAGACAATTTCCTCAATTGATTAAAAGAAAGAAAGAAAGCATAATTTTTCTAAAAATAAGTAATTACTTCTTCTAAAGTTTAATAAATTGGCACAGGCTTAGGATTGAATTAGCAATAATGAGCTTTCCAGATTTTATAATGATGAGGTTATTTTCACCTCATCAATACCTTCAAATGATTGACTGCAGTTTGACGTCGTTCATCAAGAAATTCCAGCTCTTGCAACCTTGATACTATGTAGTCTTCATCATTGATCAACCCCTTTAGTGATACTCGAAGTGAAGGAATCTCAACTTCTAGTGGTAGAATAGCTTCTGCTCCATATACCAAAGCATATGGGGTAGCACCTTTTGGTGTGCGAATACTTGTTTTGTATGCCCACAATGTTGGATTTAATTGGACATGTCAATCACAACCCACCTCATTCACTGTTTTCTTCAAAATCTTCAAAATTGTTTTGTTTGAAGTTTCAGCTTGACCATTCCCTTGTGGATAAGAACGTGTAGAAAACATGTGTTGGATGTGAAATCTTTCACATAATTCATCAACATCCTGATTTTTAAAGGGTCTTCCATTATTTGTGATAATGGAGTTGGGGATACCATATCAATAGATGATATAGTTCAAAATGAATGAAGAGATTTGTTTGCTAGTAACAGTTGTTAAGGGAACAGCTTCAAACCACTTAGTGAAATACTTAGTGACTGTAATGATTAATTTGTGTCCATTTGAAGATGACGGGTGTATCTTTCCAATCAGGTCCAATCCCCACTGAGCGAAAGGCCATGTTGTGGTGAAGGGTTGTAATTCCTGAGCAGGAGCATGAATGAGATTCCCATGAATCTGACATTTCACACATTTCTTCACAAAGATGAATGATTCCTTCTCCATGGTCGGCCAGTAGTAACCCAATCTGACAAGTTTCTTTGCTAAGGTTATTCCACTTGAGTGTGTTCCAAAAATGCCACCATGTACCTCCTATAAGGCCTTTTTCGATTCATCATGTTCGATACATCTAAGGAGGGTACCATCCAGACCACGCCGGTATAAGACGTTAGCAATTAAGGTATAATGAGAGGATTAATGAATGAAATTTCTATTCTGATTTCTAGACAAATCTAAAGGTAAAATAGTATCCTTTAGGTAAGCATAAATTTGGCCATATAAGGGAGAATAAGAACTGATTAGGTGGTAAATGATCTGAGTTTCTAGATTTTCATAAGTGAGATAAAACAATTGTTACACCAGGAAATCATACCTTGTTTGGTTCTCTGACAACTAGAGTAGAGATGCGATTGTAGCCATAGCATTCACCGCTTTATTATCAATACATGGAATTTTTATGAACTTGATATCAACAAAGTATTTCTTGAAATCATCCACCATTTTTTCATAAGGTATCAACTTGTCATCCTTAGTGTGGTATTCATCATTGATTTGATTTATAACAAGTTGTGAATCACCAAAAACTTTAAGTTCTATGATTTTCCAATCCACTGCAATTCTAATGCCAATTAATAGTGCCTCATACTCAACTATGTTATTTGTGCAAGGGAACATTAGCCGATAAGATTTTGGAATTGTATTTCCTTGAGGTGTAATGAAAATAATCCCTACTCCTTAATCATGTTGAGTGTAGGAACCATCAAAGTAGAGCGTCAATGACTTCTTAATAGCTAAACATTGTGAATACATCAGCATCAGGAAAATCAATGTGTATTGGGTGTTCTACTGGCATTGGTGCTTTCGCTAACTGGTTTGTGATCACCTATCCCTTTATAGCTTTCTGATCCACATAATGAATGTCAAATTCACTCATAATCATGACCCATTTAGCCAACCTACCAATTAAAGTTGCCTTACTTAGAAGATATTTAAGTGGATCAATCTTAGCCACAAGCTTTATTGTATGTGCTAGCATATAGTGTCGTAAATTTTGAGAAGTGAACACTACTGCTAAGCAAGCTTTTTCAATGAAGGTTTAATTTAGCTGATGACTTGTCAAAGTTTGACTGACATAATAGATTGCTTTCTCTTTTCTTGATTTCTCTTCTTGTACCAATAATGCTCCTAAGGACACTTCTGTGGCATAAATATACAATATGAGTGGTGCACCTTGCACTGGTGGAATCAATACTGGTGGATTCATGAGATATTGCTTTATCTGATCAAAAACCATTTCACATTTGTCTTCCCATTTAAATGGAACATTCTTGTGTAAGAGATGAGTAAATGGTAAAATTTTATCCGCCAGTTGGGCAATGAATCTTCTGATGCATTGTAACCTTCCCTGCAAAGAGCATAGTTGACTAATGTTCCTTGGTAGTGGCATATAGAGAATTGCTTGTACCTTAGCTGGATCCACCTCAATTCCCTTTTCCGATACAATATAATCTAGTAGCTTTCCAGATTTCACTCCAATGACACATTTCTCTGGATTAAGTCTCACTTTGAATTGTTCCATTCTTTTGAAAATTTTAGATAAGATAGCAATGTTTCCTTCCCTGGTGTTAGATTTGGTGAGGAGATCATCAACATAATCCTCCATGAATGTGTGCATCATATCATGAAAAATCATTGTCATGGCACGTTCGTATGTAGCTCCTACATTCTTCAACCCAAATGGCATTATGTTCCAACAATAGGTACCCTAAGGGCATGTGAACATTGTTTTATCCTGATCCTCTAGTGCAATTTTTATTTGGTTGTATCCTAAAAATCCATCCATTAATGAATACATCACATGTCCAGCAGTCAAATCAACAATCATATCTATGTTTGGCAGACGGAAATCGTCCTTAGGACATGCCTTGTTCAAATCCCTGAAACCTGTACAAATTTTGATTCTTTCGTCTGGCTTTCAAAAAGGTACGATATTGGAGATCCATTCTACATAGTCAATAGACCGAATGAATCCAACATCTAAAAGCTTCTTTAACTCTTCTTTAACCAATAATGCAACATGTGGATGCATTTTTTCTGAGGTTCTACTTCACTGGTTTTTCCCTCGGCATAATAGATAGATGATGCATGATGAGATCTGGATCTAATCTAGGCATATCCGTGTAGAACCATGCAAAAATGATTTGATTTTTCTTGAGAAATTATGTGAACCCTGGTATTTCCTCTTTTGTTAGAGATGTAGCAAGTTGCAAGACTTTGAGTTGTTCTATAGTACCTATATTGAGTGCCTTCATTGGTTCTCTCAGAATAGAATACCTTTCTTGGTAATGTTCCAGGAGAGTGTCAATTTTCCCATCCTCTAGTGCCTTTGAAAGGTTTTCACTATTGGATATGCTTTTTATTTTTCTCTTTTCTCGATTTAGTACTGCCTTTGTTAGGTTTTCACCACTAGATCTTTCTTTTATGTTATTTATTTCATAGCTGAGAAACTTGGCACTTTCCTGTTGAAAATTATGATCTTGTGATTCCCTGGTGGAACTTGTTTCTGGTTGGGATGAACAAATGAAATTTATGATGGTTTCATCATTGGGAAAAGTTGGAATATCAATGGGTGCAATTTGTTCCCAATCGATGAGTTCAGGATGGACCAAAGGAAATGGATCGTTAGGATGAGTAAGGTCACTGGTTGTTAGGGTCATGATGCTATTATTAACATTGTTATGGGAGAGGTCTAGGATGGTATCCTCCTATAGATGATCTATCTCACTTTGAATCGAATCGGTTTCACTTGAGTCATGATCATTTTGTAGGACATAATCAAGCGGAGGCCTTGATCTTTCCCCTTGTAAGAATGCGTGTGTGAATTTGTGTATGACATCCACCCTTTTCTCCATCAAGAATGTGTCATTCGAGATGTCATCCCATTCATATTTATTGGATTCAGTGTTAGAATTATTTGCTTAAATTCTCAAAATTATTTCTACTAACTCCTCATTAGAAATTATTTGTACCACTTCTTCCTTTGCATCTTGACCATATCCTAACCCATTTTTATCCTTTGGGTGCATTGTTTTTAGTTGGATAGGCTCAACAATACCCTCTTTTCTTCTACCTATAGGGCCATTTCCCTTCATAACCCATTTGTTGCATGATCGCATAACCTTTTCCATATTGTTATGTGGGTAGCTTGACATGTACGAATTCTTCTTCATCTTTATAGATCCAATCAAGGATAGCCCTATCTTCCATTTCATTTTCTTTGATAAATACTCCATTAAACTTGGTGATGGGAACTGGAGTTTAGGCTAAAGTTGTTGTAGCCTATTGTATGGATGTTGATGGTTGATCATGGGATCTTGGAGATATGGGTAGATTAGAGAGAGATAAAGAATATTCTCCCACTCTATTATCTTTCAATTTTAGCTTGGTGCCAAAATTACTTATCACTTCTCATGCTTGCTCATTGTATTTGGAGGTAGAGATGGCCAAAGCCTCTCTATTATGTGGGACGAGTGTGTCCTGAGTTGCTATTAGGTTAGAGCAAGTTTGGTTGCTAATGTGATCAGTAGGTATTGTTACTTCTTGTCCATCATATGGAAACTTCAAGCATTGATGATAAGTAGATGGAACATCTTGCATGTCATGGATCCATGGACAACCCAAGAGTATTTTATAAGATAGATCCTGATCTAGAACCTGACAAAATTTATTCTTCACAATAGGTCCCACTCTAATTGGTAGCATGATGAGGCCTTTGGAATCTCTTTCCTCATCATCATATGCCTTGATTCTAATCTTCCTTCATGGATCTATAGGTTCTTCAGAATATCCCAAAGCGAGGATCAATTTCAAAGTACAAATATTTAATCTAGCTCCCCCATCTATTAGGGCACATCTAATTTGGGCTTTGTGAACCATAACCTCTAAGTAGAGTGATGAATTATGTGGATGGGTCATGGATGATTCATCCTTTGCAGTAAAGGATAAACATGTGGATGAGGACAAGTTTCCCACCATGGCTTAAAATTTATTAATATCCAGATCAGGAGAGATAGTTGTATCAGCAAGTGCCTTTTCTAGAATGTCCTTATGTGCAGGTGATAACTTTAAGAGCTCCAAGATAGAAATTTGGGATAATGTTTTTTGTAGTTCATCAACCAAATTGTATTGACTTGGAGGGGAAACTATTGCTTTAGATGAGCTTCCTTTTAAAATAATTTTGGCTTATCCCCTTTTTGTAGCATTGACTTCTCGATATTCCTGCTTACCTTTGATTCTAATAGCATTGATTTTTTGATCGTCCGTGTAAATATGATTGATAATGGTGTCATGGACAGAATTAACATTCTTGCCCTTATCACCCGAGGATTCCCCTTTTTGATAATTGGGGAGAGGATCCTTGAATTCCTGATGGTCATCATTGACATTATGTCCTTCAACTGTAATGGTACGATTATCAATCAAATCCTGAACAACATTCTTTAACCCTTGGCAATTATTTGTCTTATGACCTTTACACGTATGATAATCACAAAAGTGTGAGTCATTCCATGATGGTGGTTTAACTTGAGGCTCATAATCTCTTTAATATAATTTTGATTCAATAGTTCTTTGAGAATGGATTCCAAAGATTGGCCCAAGGGAGTAAAAATCCGTCGATTTGAAAAATATGAAGATCTGGGCACATTTGAATTTTGATTATTGCCAGAATTATTTCCACGATTATTGGTCACATTCCCTTGATTGGAAATATTTCCTTGGGTATTATAATTTCCAGCATTATTTCTACGTTGGATACCTGATACATTAAGGACGTTAGGCTTCACATTCACGTTGTTAGCATCTACTACCCCATCATTCACAAAAATTTTATTTCGAGTCCAAAATCATGACTTGTCATTATTGTTACTATTGTTGTTGTTGTTGTTGTTGTACGAATTTGAACCCTCTTTATCGATTTTCAGAACTCCACACTTGACCAAGGCACCTTCAATGGTAATTGCGTTTTCAATCAATTTTTCAAATGATTGAGGATAGTGAAGGTTTAGTCTGTAACTCATCTCTTGATTTAGACTATCGATAAAGATCTCCATATTTTTTGTTTCAGGAACAGGACGGGAGTATCTAGCAAACACCCTTCTCCACCTTTGTAAAAAAGTGGTGAAAGATTCCCCTACCTTTTGTTTCACCTTACCAAGATTAAGCATGGTTATCTGGTGTTGGATGTTATAGGAGTATTGCGATATAAATTTATTTATTAACTCCTCAAATGTTCTCATGGGGGGAGTGATCTTTGAAATCCACTCCATGGATTGTCCACCCAAACTTCATGGAAACAATCGCATTAAGTAGGTATCTTCATGAGCGAATTCTAAGCTCATATTTCAGAAATCCCTCACATGTTCAATGGGGTCAGTTTTCCCATTATACCTATCAAATTTGGGGTCTTCACAATGTTTTGGAAAAGGAATCATTTGAAGACTCCTGTCAAATGGACAAGGACATATATCATCCAAAACATATTTCTTTGTTGTACCCCCTTGGATTTATTTCATTTTCATTTGTAATGCTTTTAATTGTTGAATAAGAGCCTTAAAATCATTAAGAGGGGCTTCAAGATTTTATTTAATCCTTTCTGTGTCAAAATCAGCAAGTAACTTAGCTCCTTGATTAGCTAATGAAAGGAAATATCTTTCCTTGTTTCATTTTAAAGTCCTTTCCATAAGAGTATGGAATTGGGGATCATGTTCTGCTTCTTGAAGCCTTTCTTTTGTTATCTCTTTAGTATTTGAATTATGAAAGGGATTCTCTTCCCTATCATTATTATCGCCCATTTTTCTTACTATACTTTCTCTTTCATCTTTTTCTATGTGCTTTTGAGGTCTTGTGACAACAGGCATAAGCTTTGCCAAATTTCTACTAACTTTGATCAACAGAATGAAATAGTGCAATTTTGATGGATATTAAAGTCAAGATAAAATGAAAATTCTATGACTTAAAATATTTTTAATCTTTAGCTCGTGATTCCCTAATTGAAAGGATGAAAATCTTGTTTGCGGGAATTAAACCAAAGATCAAAAATAAAGATGATTTTTCACTTTGTGAAGTTTGATCGTAGCTTTGTAAAAAGAAGGATTTGTGATAAATGCCTAATGTGCTTGAGTTATCTATTGCAGAAATTGATTAGGACAAGTAGAGTATACAATTGCAGGTTGGGGAATGTAAGAGGAATGAATACATTGACTATAATTATGCCTTTGAGAAAGGGCTCTTCTTTGAAAGAAAACTCGCGAGTATAATGGTTATATAGTATAATCGTTAGTGAAACCTCTAACAAAGTCGTGATATCAATGAATAAAGGTCTTTTGTTCAAGAAAGACCTTTCAACTTTGGTATAAAAATTTCCTCTTATTCAATAACTTCTTATAACTAAGAGATTTATTTGGCTTTCTAATCTTCTTCTCTAGGGACTTTTTGGAAAAAGTTGTAGACTTCCAAATCCTAAGCATAGGAGAAGACTAGACTGAGATGACTAATTTCCATATGTTAGAAAATTACCTAGGTTCGGAACATAGATGCGCCAAAACAGAGCATGAATGCGCCAAAACAGAGCATGAATGCGCCAAAACAGAGCATAAATGCGTCGAAACAGAGCATGGATGTGCTGAAACAAAGCACAGATGCGCTGAAACAGAGCACAAATGCCTTGAAACAAAGCATAGATGCACCGAAACAAAGCACAAATGCGCTGAAATAGAGCACAAATGCACCGAAATAGAGCATAGATGCACCGAAACAGAGCACAGATGTGCCGAAACAGAGCATAGATGCACTGAAACAAATGAGGGATGTGCTAAACTTACCAATAATTTTTCTGAGATAGACATGTTTTGATAGTTTGATATTTTTGGATGATCTTAATCTAATTTAAATGTGATAAACACGGCATACAGTAGCAGATAGTTATTTTTTTAATCCTAAAATCTAAACAAAGAGTGTATGTTCTTGAGATTTCCACAGGTTTTTCACAAGATAAGAAATTCAAATAGACTTACTCTTAGTTGTCAAATAGGTCATCATAGGAATCACAACCCATAGCTTAAAATTGCGTTGACTCACACAGTCGTGTCACGCCCTAGATAGCACCCATTTTTTTGTCTTTTCTAGGTGCGTACTCAAGGTTAGATTTCTCGATCCTTTGAGCAAACAATCTATGGTGATTATATGGTGAGTTTCTTGGGGGAAGATATTTCCCTCCCCTTGCACCGTGATTAAAATGATGTTTGGATACTGACACAGCTGGCTTTCTACACTATGGTTTGTAGTAAAGGTTTTTGTTTGGCATGGCAATAGATAAACTCCCTCAAGAGACCTCCCAATCTTTAGAACAAATATTTTGGGGATGGTTATCTTGCTCACTTTCGTTGAATATGGGTTTCCCCAAAATTCACTTTTGATTAGAGTGGGTTGGAAAACCTGGATTTGGTTGTTCCCACTTAGGTCGTTCTTGTAGGATGAGTACTTTTTCCCACTACGACAGGCCTTCTAAAGGTTGTAATAAAGGATGAAATGCATAAAATGAAAAAGGTAAGTCTGGTGTTTTGGTCACCCAGTAAAGGGGAGAGCATAAACCTATCACCCAGCAATCACAGCAAACAAGTGGTTGAGTTTTAATTCCAAATGATAATTTTCTATGCTAAGTGAAGATTTTGCTTCACAACAAACATTGGATTCATTTTAACCATCATAAGATAAAGTGTCGTGACTATCCTAGGATTGATAAATTCTAGATCTAAGTGTCTATCCTAGGATTGCTTCATTTGACTTTAAAATTGAATTAAAAAATTTTGTCCGTAGATGGCATCGGAATCATTATTTATTTATTTTTTACAACCACTATATACGCCGAAACAGGTCGTCTATGTGCCAAAATAGTCAACAAATGCGCTAAATGATCAAACAAGTATGCATGAAAATAAGTCATCTATGCACTAAAACAGTCCATGGATGAGCTAAAACATTCCATGGATGCGTTGAAACAGTCTGGGGATGCACTAAAACAGTCTAGGGATGCCCTAAATAGAGGTTTCTATGTGCTAAAGCGCAACTCCAGTCCATCACCTGTCAGAAAATTTTTGTAATAAAAATATTAAAAACGAGGGGAGGCCCCATGGTGGGTGCCAAAAATGTGTTGTTAGAATATGTGAACTAATTAAGAGGCAAACTGACGCACCAATGAGACATTAGATTGAAAGAAACTCATTAAAAAGATCAAACAAACTCTATATAACAGCAACTTCTTCAAATTTGTCTCATCATCCTCTATCTCCAAGGATTTGATTAAAGTTACTGGCTCTCAGTTGTGTAAGCAGTAGCTTGTTGAAATGACAATTTAGGAGAATGAGATTGATTGAAAATGCATGTCCATTTCTAATGATTTAAGCTATGAACTTGAAATTCTATGATGTTATGATATGAGATTGCTAAAATGTTGATATGCTAATTCGAATGCAACTATAGTAACTATGCATGAAATCTAGGATGAAATCTACTTACGAAATGGTTGTATTTATAAATTTTTGAAGGCAAGAATCTAGTTGGTGGAGATCAATAGTTGAAATTAAAACCTGTTAAGATGAACGGTGAGAGATTAAGAAGTTGAGAGAAAGGTGGAAGGTTGAGAGGAAAGTGGAAGAATGTTTTCAACCCACAAAACCATCCTCATTCAAAAATGGAGACAAACATGGCATTTATCTTTTCATTTATGAAAATTGGTTGAAAGTTGAGGATAATTGCTCATTAAATAAATAAATTTATTTAATTTCTTGTGAAAATGAATTTAGAAGCTTCCACAATTAAATAATTAATATTTAATTATGTGTAAGAAGTGAAAAAGATAAGTAATTAGATATTTTACAATATTTAATTAAGTGGGGTGAAAAAGATATTAAATATATAATATTTAAATGTGAAATGAAGGATGAATATTCCATTGTTTGAATTTAAATGTTCAAACTTAGAAATAAAATGATAATCAAATAAATAAATTATGAAGTTTATTTAATTTAATTAAGAGGAAAATAGCAATAATTAAATAAACTTATTTATTTAATTAAACTAGAAGAATTGGAAAAATGAACAATATAAATAAATAATTAAATTTATTTATATGTAGATGACTTTAGAATATTAATTAAATAATTCATATTTAATTAATTAACAGGTTTTAATAACCGTGACTATTTTTAGATGTGTACAGTAGGTTACGACATGCATTTGGGAGTCCCACTTGCATCACTAGTCCTACTGGATTATGAAGATAAATCTTGTCGAACTTCAATGTTGATTACACAGCTTACACTTGATATTAACTTGCTTCAAGAACTCTCACACAACTTATGATCTTCTGATGATGGTACACAATTATTGAGATGGAACTCCCATTACAACACTTGAATTTACACTTGCTCGCACAAGGTCACTTATTCACACTTATACTCTCACCTAAAACTATGATGATTAGTTATTATATACACATCCCATTACATTTACATTAATCCATGTTGGCTAGGAGTCCTTTAACACCATTCATGATTAGCCAACTCGACTAAATTGGACCTAAATTGAAATTTTCATGAAACATGTAGCGGGTCAATCCTAAATCTATTTTTTTACCACCAGAATAACATGATGTTGTAAAATTCCTTCAAGGATCTTAAATAGGTCATGTTTCACTTTCCCACACTACTTCTAGAGGTCACACACTACAATCCATTTCCACATAGTTCTAGAACATTCATCTGGTTTATTACCCAGTACAATGAACCTTCTATCACTTTAAAGTTTTTTCCTACTAAGAATAAATTTTGAAAACTCTGAAATGAGAAGAACGTGTAGAAATACTCTCCATCCAAACCACTAACCACAACTCATATCTTAGAAGGAATTCCAACCAAATCATGTTTCCAAAAAAATCTCTTTACTTGAGTAGCTGACCTCCAACATTCTGAATCAAACTTTTGGATTACTTCTATCAATGAAATAGATACAAACATGATATTATAAGAATACTACAAGTAGTCTTCTTAGTTGTTCTCAAAATTATCTGATATGATAGTATGATTATATTTGAGTCTCACTGTTCTACTAGCATTACTCTATTGACATTATTAAGCACCTTTGACATCAAGAAAAATACTAGTTTGGCATTACACCTTTGACATCAATGACAACATATGCTCAACAATCTCCCCTTTGTCATTGATGGAAAATAGAAAAATGTTGTTGTGGCAAGAAGACAAATATAATGTTTCATGATCATGAATCCACCTCACATTGATCTCCTATTTAGATCACCTTAAATTATTTAGCATTTTGAGTTCCATTTACCCCCCTTTGACATCCATGAAAAATGTCAATTTCTTACTATACAATCCGAAAACCTATTTCCTGAACAGATTCCCCCTAAATGCATACCACACTTCTTTTGAAATATTCTACAAGGCCACCAATTCCTCTTGCGGTAGGGATTCAACACTCCCCCTCAACCTGTGCATCCTCTAAAATGTCAAATAGGAGAGGGCCCTCTCCCTCATCTTTTACCTAAATAACTCAAATGTATTATCATATTCTTCCTTTGTATACCAAGGCCATTTTTCACACTTCTTTCCCAAAAATCATTCTATCTCTTTGATCTTAATGAGTTCATCACCTTTTGAGCATAAATTGTTCACAATAAGCTCATCTGAACTTCCTTCTATGGATCCACATTTTTCCATATTGGATGCACCATTGTAGTTTTCACTTTTTGAATCGTCACATATCTCAAGTTGACCATAAAATGTAGTATGAGGGATTACTGAACTTTCAAGATTTTTTTCTTCATGTTTCTTCTTCTAAACTTTCCCAAAATTACTGCACTAATTTACTAAATTATTCCTTTTAATTTTCATCTTAGAAGAAATCACAAAACTTCTTCTATAGTTTCTTGAAATGTGTCTAAAGTTATTGCACTTATGACAAATGATATTGGAATAAACTAATGGAGAAAATACATTTTTTCTAACAAAATTATTTCTTCTTACCAGACCTTTCCTACATTCCATAGCCTTATGACCAAAATGATTGCAATTGAAACAATAACCAGAGAAAGAATGATAGAACCTGGTATTGCATGTTTTTCTTCTTGGATTTTGTTTTCCAAACCTTCTCAAGTATGTTTATGAATGTGTATGAAACCCTCATCATATTTCTTGTTTTCCTCAGTCACCCTAGATTGATCAAATATTGAACTTCCAAAACCATGTTTGTTTGAATCTTCTACATTTTTCATCATGGAGTCCTTAGTAACCTTACTGATTTGTTTCCTTAAATCCAATACCGGTCTTGATATGCAATTCCCTTTGACAACAATTAATCTCATCTAACATCTCATTAATCTTTTCAAACTTTATATTTTTTCTCAGTCAATTGTTTTCTTTCTCCAAATCCTTCCTTAGTGATACCACTTCTACTTCAATCTTTTCACAATCCTTATCTCTTGTCTTTAGTTTGTCAATCAAAACATCTTGCATCCTTCTTCCTTCTTCTATTTGTACTTTCATATCTACAATCATACTCTCTAATTTCTTAAGACTTTGTAACAGTTCATCTTCATCTTTGATGTCCTCAGTAGTTTTCTTCTTAAGGTTCTTGATCACTCTATGAGCACAATAAAGCTCTTCTTCAAAATCTATTTCTACATCTTCTTCTTCATTACCAAAAAACATATAGTTTCAACATCACCATCTAGTGATCCCAAATCCATAAGTAGATCCATTTCATTTTCAGAGATATGTTTCTCATACTCAATAGATGAGTAACCTTCTTCCTTTGCATACAACCCATTCTTCTTCTTGCTACCAGTTCTTAGTTTACACCTTGAAGCAATGTGCTTAATTTTACCATAGTTGAAATATTTAAAAGGTAACTTACCTTTATACTTTTTGGAACCCCTTTTTAATATCCTCACCAAATTTTATTATTCCAGGTCAAAATATTCGCTATAATTTAAATCCTCATTCTCTACAAATGCCTTGAAATCTACCTCCTTTCTTAAAAAAATTCATTCACAATTCTCATCTCATATGCAGTTAATGTCCCATGTAGTTCATCCATAGTCAAACTATTTAGATTTTTAGATTCTTTTATTACAAAAACTTTTGAATCAAACTTAGGGAGAAGGGATATCAATACCTTCTTAACAAAAATTGGTTATTTTACTTCTTCAACAAGTCCTTTGATGGTATTGAAAAATTCATCAACTCGGAGTAGGTATGCAGTGATATCTTCTTCCTCATTCATGTTCAGACCTTCAAACAATCCTTGGTAGGTTTGAATTTTTTCCTCCTTGACTTTATCATTCCCTTCATAGATATTTTAGAGTTTAATCCAAAATTCTTTTGTAATCCTACAATGCATTATTTTCACAAACTCAAAGTTAGCTAGCCCACACAAAATATAATTTCTAGCCTTTGTAATTGTTTCACATTCTCTCTTTTCAACTTGATCTCTTGAGGGACTTTCTAGAATCTCATAACCATACATAATTGATTTCCAAACCTCAAATACTAGGGCCGTCAAGTATGCTTCCATTTTGTTGAATTTCCAAAAAGTATAATTGGATCCATCAAAGAGAGGTGCCTTATTTTAAGACAAACCTTCTTGATCCACTGAGTGTTCCATGTTGAATCAACCTTAAGTTGTTAAGCTTCTTCAAAGGAACTTGGCTCTGACACTGATTGAAGGGCACACAATATAATGAGAGGGGGTGTGGATCAGTATATAGAAAGTATTTAAATCTATTTAAATCAATAACATGTATCTCCAAACATGAATTGAAGCAACTACAATCAATCAAGTAACACATATGCACACATTCACACAATGAACACTAGATATATGTGGAAACCTAAAATGGGAAAAACCATAGTGAGAAGAGGTACTTGGATCTACTATCCAAATATAGCCTCACAAAAATAATGAATAAGTTATAGTCAAGAATAACTTGCACCAACCTACTAGATACACCAATCCCATATTGTATTTATAGGCACCAACCTACTAGAGACACCAATCCCCAATACAAAGATCTAATCACCAACTCAATAAGTAAGACATAAATCCTATTAGATTAAAAAGATAAAGTTTACAAAACTTCAATGTTGATTATACATCTTACACTTGATTTGGACTTGCTTCAGACACTCTCTCACACAACTTATAATATTTTGATGATGGTATACAATGATTGAGATGGAACTCCCATTACAACACTCGAATTTACACTAAGTTCTCACACAACTTCACTTATTCAAACTCATGTACTCTAACCTAAAACTAGGATTATTAGTTATTATATACACATCCCATTACACTTACATTAATCCATGTCGGCTAGGAGTCCCTTAACACCATCCACAATTAGCCAAGTTAGCTAAGGTGGACCTAAATTCAAATTTTCATGAAATGTGTAACGAGTCGATCTTAAATCAAATTTGTTGTTGCCAAAGAACATGATGTCATGTCCTTCCTTCAAGGATCTTAACTAGGACCTATTTCACTTTCTCATGCTACTTTTATAGGTCACACACTAAAATTCATTTTCATACAGTTCTAAAACATCCACTTGGTTGATTAACCAATATAGTGACCCTTATGTCACTTCAAAATTTTTTCTTGTTGAACATAAATTCTATAAACGCTAGAATAAGATAGAAAATATGTAGACATACTCTTTATTCAAACCACAAACCATAACTCACATTCGAGAAGGAATGCCAACCGAATCATGTTGCCAGAAAAAAATCTCTACCTAAGTAAATGACCTCCAACACTCTATAACAAACTTTCAAATTACTTCTATCAACAGAATAGATACAAGCATGTTATTACAAGCATACTATAAGAAATCATTTTTTTTTCTCAAAATACTCTGATATGATAGTATGATTACATTTAATTCTCACTAATCTGTTTATATTAATTTGTTGGCATTAGTAAGAACCTTTGACATCAAGAACAATACTAATTGATATTACACCTTTGACCTCAATGACAAAATATGTGCAACACTAGTATGTTCTCTAGTACAATATATTGGTCTTTTTTCAGTGGTTCAAATACTTCTCTTTATGGTGGGTGTCACACTTCCTTGGAATCAATGAAAAAAAATTCATGTCTTGATCCATATAAAAAAATTCTTCCATCCACCAAATAGATGTTGGTGTTACCAAATACTTTGCTCTTTCTTTCTTCTTTCAAAGGTATCAAGATATGATTTTTTTCATTTGAAGTCATTTTGTGGGTATTCTTTCTCCCATCATGAATTGTCTTCATATTATACTATCATTTCCTTCCCAACAATGTATGACATACATCTATTGGCATGATATCACAAAAAACATCATCATTGTACAATACTATGTGGAATTTCACCAAACATTTCTCACTTACTAGTACTTTGTGTTCATCTTGGATCCAAGCAATCTTATATAACTTTTTATTTTCCAACCTTTCCAAATTCAACTTATTCACAATATCCTTTGAAATCAAATTATATGTACCACCACTATCAATGATACCTTTACAAATATTACGTCTTGATTTGTATATTGTTCTTAACAAACTTTTCCTTTGTGTTGGCTCATCAATTGCTTCTATCTATATCAAGGCACTTATCATGATAATGATTCACCCTTCTTATTTTTTCCTATAGATCTTAACAATTTAATAGGTTCTTCCTCCACATATGTTGCCATTGTACTATTACCTTCCATTTTTTCTAGCACTCTCTTGGTAACACTTGAATGCTCAATATCCTCCACATTTAAAACAAGTTTCTTTGGATGGTCTTTATTCATATCCCCTTTCACCCATCTGGTACCTCTCATTACGGTAGAAACTCCTATTGTTCCTCCCTAAAATATTATTGCCTCTTTCTTCCTTGTGGTTTTCAATTTTTTCCCTATTATTCTCTTCATATGTCCTCCCTTCACCACATTATGTTCTACCCCTCTAGAATCTATCTCCTCTACCTTTTTTCCTTTGTTCACAATTTCTTCAAATTTTAGCACAAATTGATATGGCTCTTTGATTTTTGTCATTATTACTAAAATTATTTATGAATATTTTTTCTAAGGTCATTAATGTATCATGCAAATTTCTCATTTCTAGATTCACTATGCCTAATCCTAATAATAATCTTATGAAATTTTCTGGTGTACTCCACTATATTTTCCTTTTTCCTTAGGTTTTGAAATCACTTCAAAAATTATAGCTCATAATAAGTATGTATGAATTGATTCTTCAAATTTGTCACCATTATATCCCATCTTTTGATTCATTTCTTTCCTCTCCTATTTCTATCTAATTGGGACTCCTTCCACAAAATAGATTCATGTCCTTTCAACTTGGTTTTATAAAATCACACCCTCTCCAAATCTTCAATTTCCTCCTACTTGAATTATTCCTCTATATATTTTATCCAATCAATAAATTCCTTGGGATTTGAATTTATAGCATAGTTATAAATCTCAATTTAAGGTCACTTACCAATATTGGAAATATATTTAAACATATTTATTTTCTTAGTTTCTTCTTCTTCTAAGGTTTCTTCATTTGGATTTGTAGCTTGAGCTCCTAGTTCATCATCATTTATCTCATCCTCATGTCTAGGGTTTATACCTCTTTTCTTATTCTTCTTCTACGGAATCCAATCAGATCTTCATTTTCCTCATCATGTTTAATATTTCATCTAAGTAAGTGCAATGTGGGACCAAAAAGTGGCCACTTTTTGGTCTTATTAAAGACATATCATGAGTACATTATAACATGCTCCCATTATAATGCATGATAATGTTCTCATGTTGTAATGTGAGTGTGGTATAATATGAATGTGGTCTCATTTCCAAGAAGAAAAAATAGATCTCTTTCTCTTCCCATCTCTCTCTACCTTCTTATATAGCTCGCACATTCTCTATCTTCCTTGGACTATATATGAAATAAAAATTTAATTTCTTATACTTTAAGTTATATTTCATGTATATAGTTTCAATATGTTTGAGAATTGTTCCATATCTCTAGGAGTTATAATACAGATTCTTGGTTTTGGAAGATCTTATAATTTTTTAGATAGTCAAATTTCAATAATCAAGAGGCTCTTATCATCGTACAATTGTCTAAGGGTAACTTTGTAACTATTCAAAAGCATTGAGCGGAAGCCTTCTCTTCGCATACCAATTGTTTGTAGGAGGTTTAATGCCATCCTCACTTTGCTTAATCACCCAGAACCAAGCATTGAGTGGTAGCCTTCTCTTCACATACCATGAGCAAGTCTATCAGAGGCAATATCAGACTGGGCCAGTTCTTCTACTTATCTATGTCAATAAATTCCAAACCTTAATATACCTTTATAGCCAAGAGACCAAGATAATGAAGACCAGGGAAATGATGTAAAGCAAGGTGAGAACGACATCATGGAAATAGAAGAATAGGGGTTTGATTTGTTAAATTATGTTGCAAGGTAAATATCCATTGGATAAGGATGGGTAAACCTTGATTTTCATACATGTTTTAATTTGTATTTTCAATAGTATTGGGGGATGTAATTTCAACAGAATATTGATATTGTAAAAACATGATATGGTTTCGTATAATTAGGACAATTTTGATAGAATTTTGGATAAAATTGAGCTATAACTTGAGGTTTCCTTCCTGGCTCTTTCCTGTCGATATGCTCTTTGAATCATGTTTTTGTAATTGTAATGTTCTACTTAGATATAATATATTGTATTATGGTGGCTTGCCATTTTTTTCCCAAAAAAAAATATTCAAAAGCATCACTAATCGTCTCCTTGAAAATAGGAGGACCTATTCCTATGCAAGAGACTAAAATGTGGGAGTGGAAATCATCCCCACAACCTTCCAACAAGAACTAAGATTCAAACATAGATAAAATAAAAACCTTTGAATCAAGAAGACAATTGGCTCCATTACCAACACTATCTCCCTACCTCTATCTTTATCTCTCCCTCTAAATATCTCTATTTATTTCTCTCATTATGTATATATCTTCATCTCTGCCTCTATCTTCCACTCTTCATCTCTATCTCTAGATACCTCTCCCTCTCTCTTTCTCTCTCTTCCTAGACCTTTATATTTATATCTCTATTTTCCTCTCTCTATAGATCTCTCCCTATATCTATCTCTCCATAATCTCTCCCTCTCTCTACATCTTTACCTCCCTCTTCCCCCCTATATATTTCTTTGGTTATCTCTATTTGTATTTGTATATATATATACACACACAAATACATATACATGTATATGTATATATATACTTATCTCTCTCTATTACTCTATCTCTCCCTCTCCCTCTTCCTTTATATATCTCTATTTTCTCCATATCTTTCTTTATATTCCTGCATCCCAATCAATATGTCTTTATATCTCCCTTTACCTCTCTATCTCTATATCTATTTCACTCTCACCCTCTATCTTCATCTCTCTCTTTCTATATTTAGATATTTCTCCCTCTTTCTATCCAACCTTCTCTTTTCTCTCTCTCTCCCTCTCTCTTCTTAAACCTTTATGTACATATATCTCTATTTTCCTCTCTATCTCTCTCCCCTATCTCTATCTCTCCACTATCCCTCTTTATCCTTATCTCCTTGTCTCTCCATTTATCTTTACCCCTATATCTCTCCATATCTCTATCTTTATCTTTTTCTCTCCATCTCTCCCTCACTATATATTTATCTATTTCATCTCTCTATCCCTCTCTCTTAGATCTCTCTTTATCTCTCCCTCTCCTTCTCTATCTCCATGTCCATGTCCATCTCTATTTTCCTCTCTATCTCTCTCCTTGTTGGTAATGGAGGTTGATTATCTTTATAATTTAGAGTTTTTTTTTCGTTTATGTCCGGATATTAGTTCTTGATGTGGGGTGTGGGGAGCTTACACCTCCCACTTCTATAAGTAGGGGAGATAAATAGATATAGTAGAGAGGATAATTAGAGAGATTTATGTAGAGAGATAGATAGAGATGGGGGGAGGGATGGAGAGGTAATTAAAAAGAGATAAGGAGATGGGAGAGAGAAAGATATAGAGAAATATCTAAAGGGATAGGGAGAGAGGGATTTAAACAGGTAGGGGTAGAGAGAGAGAGAGAGGTAAAATAAAGATAATTATAGATAGTGAGGGAGAGAGAGAGAGAGAGAGAGAGAGGGAGAAAGAGGAAGAGAGAGAGAGGGGGAATGTGAGGAGGAGGAGAGGTAGGTAGATATATATATATATATATATATTTATTGAGAGAGAGAGAGGGAGAGAGGGAGAGAGATGTGAACTAGATAAAAGTAGAGAGGAAAGGATGGAGGAAGAGAGGTAGGTAGAGAGAGGGGAGGGAGAGGGAGAGATATATAGATATCTAGAGGGATATGGAGAGAGAGAGAGAGATAGATGGAAATAGAGAGGGAAGGAGAGAGAGAGAGAGACATGGAGAGAGGGAGATATAAAGAGATATATCTAGATGGATAGGAGACATATGAGAGAGAGATACCTTGAGGAAGCAAGGAGAGGGGTGGAGAGAGATAGGTGTGTGATAGAGATAAATAGAGAGAGAGAGGGAGGGTTTAGGTAGGTAGAGAGAGAGAGGCAAGAGGGATAGATACAGAGATATTTAGAGGGATAGAGATAGATGTAAGATAAAGATAAGTAGAGAGGTAGGGAGGGAGGGAGGGAGCGAGGGAGGAAGGGATAGGTAGGAGGTAGGGAGAGGTAGGTAGAGATTAGAGAGAGGGAGAGAGGAGGGGGGGAGGGAGGAAGAGATAGGTAGATATAGAGGGATAGGAAAAAGAGATATATATATATATATATATGGGGGGAGAGAGAGATAGATGGAGGGGGGAGAGAAAGAGATGGAGGAGAAGAAGAGAGAGGGGTAGGATGGATAGAGAGAGAGAGAGATGGAGGTGAGATAGAGAGAAGTAGATATGGAAGGAGGGAGGGAGGGAGAGGTAGAGAGAGAGGGTTGGATGAGCAGGTAGAGAGGGATAGAGAGGGAAAGGGAATAGGGAGATATATGAAGAGATGTCTAGAGAAATAGAGAGAGACAGAGGGAGTTGAGATAGATAGATATATATCTAGAGGTATAGAGAGATATGATATATAGATAAGTAGAGAGTGTTGAAAGAATGAATTTGGAGCCCCTTAATGTGTTGTCATTGATGTCAACATTGGTTGTTGATATTTACTCTAATCTAGTGAACATAATGGAGATATCTTAATCCAATATTTTGGTCCACATTTTCTCATATGATGAGACATACTTATGCAGTGATAATATGTTTCTCCTAACTATAATTCTCATCTGTGTTCAAAATTTCAATTATTTTGGATGTAAATTTTGAAAGATACAACTAACAGTAGTTTGGCATATAGATTTTTGGCTATGTACAATGTAAGTGGGTATGTGTAATCTGGTTCACGCTCCTCCGATGATAAGAATCGGACTTTATAATTTTGGGATATTTCTTACAAGTGTCAATACATTGTATATTCTAGATGGCACATGATTATGTGATCAAATTGATCATTGGTGTTGATCAGATTAGCATATTTTGTTATTAGGTCTAAGTCTTGGCCGACCTAATGCCTAGTGTGTGTTGTGGTAATTAAATATGTAATACAGATGTTAGTGAGATCTAATTTAGGTCCATGCCAACCTAAATCAAGTATTAATGCATGTTTGGTTTAAGCTCAAAGGTGTTTTTGATTCACGTATGCATCCAACAAGGAAATTTTGGTTTAATTTTGATATAGGGCTATATCTAATAAGGCCGACCTAATTGATGTATGCAAATGAATTGGGTATATATGTAAGAAATTTTTGAAGTTGTAAGAGATACATGAGATGCAAGGATGTGAATTTGTATGTATATGATCCGAACATCAACAGATATATTGTGAATGTAGTGTGACTGTAAAGCAGAGTAGTATTTTGCATTCTATATATGATAAGATGCATAGTTTCAGTATATTGAGCTTCAAAGAAATTGAATTTAGCACAAGGAAGGTGCATTTTGTATCAGTCACATCTTGGATATTTGGCCATTTATATCTTGTATCTATCTTTTTTTTTGTGGTTGTGAGCCCTATTGGACAGTGTGTCATGGCAGTGAGTCTTTTGTAATATCTTATAATTGGTTATAATATATTATGAGCTAATCCTCACCGTGGTTTTCCCCTTTTGGGTTTTCCATGTAAAAAATACTGGTGTCCATGTTTCAAGTGATCTTGTGATTGTTTCATTGTTTCATTCTTTATTACACTTAGATTTTTTTTGTTAATTGGATGGGTTATGATCAAATGATTTAATGGAATACTAATTCACCCCCCCTCTCAGTATTCTAGGTGTTCAATAATTAGTATCACAGAAAGGTTCCTTCTAAGAAGCATAATAGCTTGAGGAAGATATTGGAGATTGAACATGTGGGTGATAAAGAATTTCCAAATCCTACTGCTAAAATTGATTGCATGAATGACAAAGAAGAACTCAAATTTTCTCTTGAAGACCTTGACAAAGTTGAAGGTGAAATCGATATTTAAAGGAAAATCTCAAGGAAGAAAATGAATGCATCAAAAAATTGATAGAAAAAATCAAGAAATTCAAAGAAAGACATAGGGAATTCAGTGAAAAATTGAAGCAAGGAAATGAAGACATCAGTAGATTGAAAGTACAAGTGGAAGAAAAGAAAATAATTGAGGAATGTTTGAATACAATGATAAAAAGAAAGACTAATGAATGCACAAGAAGTGGTAATTCAGAGATTAGATCTAGAAAAAACAAAAATTCATGAGGACAAATTCAAAACAAGTGATACAATGCTTAATGAGCTAATAGCAGGACATAAACCATCTAAAAATAAAGGAGGTTTGGGACTTAAATAAAGAGAACGCTCAAATTCTAACCAAACCCCTAACAAAGTTGACAATCAAGAGAAGACTCAAGGCAATGACAAAAAAATCATGAATCAAAGAAGCAATGCTAGAAGACTCCCTATCAGACAACCAAATGCTCAAAGGTACCCATCTTTTAATGGTATTTTCTTTTCTTGCAATAAATTTGGACATAAGGCAATAGAATGTAGAAGTAGAATGAATTAGAATGTTGGATCCTTCTCTAGAAAATGTTTTTCATGCAAGAAATTTGGACATAGAGCTATTGAGTGTAGAAATCAAATGATGAATAGATATAATGTTGGTAGAATGGTTCAATCTTTCAATGATTACTGCTATACATGCAATGTATTTGGACACAAAGCTAACTGGTGTAGATCTAGATTAAATAGAAGTCAGTTTGGATAAAATAATGTTGTATGCTATAGTAGCAACAAACCTGGACACATCTCAAAATTTTGCAAAAGAAAGAATGAAAGACAAACTAATCATGCAAAGAGTAATGAACCTGTGAAGAAAATTGATTCTACTAAAGTAAAGAAGTAAATGGAGAAGATTTGGAGAAAGAAAGAGGAACCTAAGAACAAAGAAGAATCAAGAACCACAAATGAATATGTACCTCCCTCTGGTGTAGATAATTCTCTTGAAAATTAAACCTAGGCATGGGCTTAGGGGGAGCGATAACAATAAAATCAAACAACCCCCTAGAAATATGAGGTGTCAGGGAGTGACAAAAAGATATGTGATGCAAAATCATATGTTTAAGCCTTTGGAGAAGAAATCGATAGAAATTGTGCAAATTTGAAGAGATGTGGAGTGGGTTTATTGTTTATTAGTAAGAGGTTTATCAGCTTTATGGAATTTGAAGCATTTAATACAAAATTAGGGCAGATTGGAAAGATTTAAAGTGAGATTCTAAATCAATTTTAATCAAATTTGTGCATTTAGAAAGAGAAGAGTGAGTTCAAGGAGAACTAAAGGCGATTCAAAGAAAAATTAGTGTTGAATACTCAAACCCTAGATCTCGTTATCCAAATAAAGAGGCATTTATGGCTTATAGTGCTTTGTGTGTTTAAAGTAGAACTGATTTCTTAAGAATTTGAGCTCGAATTAAGGTCAAAATGGCTACCCCAATAGTTATTCACATCACATAGAGGCCTAGAACAAAATTTAAAAGATATCCAATGAAATTGTTTGACAATGACCCCGTTGACTCTTTCTCAAGTATTCCATTTAGGGTTTTTCCTATGGAAGATACTAGGGCATACATACACAAGAAATTGGAATAATATAATCACTTGAAAATCATTAAACTCTGGACCAATGAGCTTATTGGAGATAATCACCTTGTGAAACATAAATATATTAACCTAGTGTGAAAGAAGCTAGATGTTTGGAACTGGTTCCCTAATTATAGTAGTGATGTCGATGCCAAATTTGTGAGATTAGCAGTGAGAAAACTTCATGATAAGTTCTTATGGATTGATGTGCCTAGACTTATAACCAAGGAAGTAATTAAGGATGTTACAAGGTTGTGTGATATTGAACCCGTACCAGTACTTAAGTCTATGAATAATGAAGTTGTTATGGATCTTACTGGTGCCACCTATGACAAAAGGGATTTAAAAACTAAACCTATCCAAAACCTTGTTGTGAGATATGCTTCCATGATGATAGGTCATAAGATCTATTTTACAAATAGAGAAAACTTATTTTCGTCTACAGCTATCACTGTTGCACATGAAATGGTGGTCAATGGAAAAGACTTTTATCTATGTGAGTTATTATGGCAACTTCTTGAGAATTTGAAATTGAAAATTGAAAATAAGTATGCATTTAAGTTTGTCACTCTAATTGTATGTTTGTTGTTTTACTTCATGAAAGAGCTTCCCAGAAGAAAGGATTGCATATGGGATAAGAGTAGACTAGTGGCACACAAAATTGTTGACTAAATGTACATTTTAGGTGTTTTACAGACTCAAAATGATGCCTTGACTGCATTATTTGTAGTTTTCAAAAGGAGATGCATGAAAGGGAGAGAATTCCCCACAAACTTGTAGACAAATATACAAAGGAAATAAATTTTCTTGTTGCATCTGATGAATGTATTATTGAGGTTGTTGAACCAAGAATGTTATGGATTTCACCTCTTTTTTATGAAGTTTCTGAAGATGAAGTTAATGGATATGTGGACATGTTTCTTAAAATTCCTAAGGACCCCTCACAAGCAAGGTATGGTACATATGAAGAAAAATAATTAGAAGTGAAATTGGAGTTGAAGAAACCTAAGAGCGAGAGAAAAGAAAGGAAAATAATAGAGGAATGAGCTAGAAAGGAAGGATACATAGAAGAACATATCAAGGAGCCCAAAGAAAGAGAAGTCATTATTGCAGGTGAGTCCTCTAGACCCAGGAGATCCAGAAGAACAACTTTCATCCATGTCTCTACATTACCTAAGTCCTCTGGAGTTGATAATATTATTGATAAAGGAAAGAAGATGGAGCCTAGTGCTCCAATGATTGAAGAAATCATTACTCTAGGTGGACCTAGCACAAAGACAAGTAAGAGGAAGAATATGACTCCGGTAGCGACCCCTGCTACCTCTACAAGGAGAAAGAATCAAAAATCATTCAAAGAAAAGAATCTAAGCGTAGTTGTTGAAGAATAAATTGAGCTAGGATTAGAGAATGAGGAACAATTGACAAGAAAAAAAAGAACAAGTTCTACTAAGAGCGGTGAAGGTGCTTCACAAGAGACAAGCACATGATCTAAGAAGAAAAAAGTGGATATTGTAGACACATCAAAAGAAGAATAAACTAAAAGAGAAAAGGAAGGCTTTACTATGCATATCCATGAGAAGCCTGTGAAGAAGAGAAGAATATATAGGAAGGCTCTTCAGATCAGAAGGAGAAATAGAAAAAATTTGCTTTGGTATGAGTACGCACTCCTATGAAACTAGATATTTTAGTTAACATGTTACATTATGATAATATGCTAGAAGCTACAACAAAATTTTATGAAGAATTTGATGAAATATATAGGAACACAATCATTGAAGCTATTATCAAATACATTATTATTTTAGAAATCTAATATGAGAAATATTAAGAAAAAGGTTCCTAGAGTTGTTTGGGATGCTTTAATAGAAAGAAGAAAAGAGGCTATTGAAATAGAAGATAAAATGAAAATTGATGCCTTGGAGGAAATTGGATCCTCCTTATATGAAAATGACAAAGCTACATTGATATAATTATACACTAAGGAGTTTAGAGTTAAGAAAAGGGTTAGCATTCTTATGGGAAAATAAAAGTATTGAGTGGATAAACTAAAGCAAGAAACAATAACGATCATCAAATAAATTGCTAAGAAATTTGGCATGATAACTGCTTCCACGTCCGGTACAACTCAAGAAAAGAAAAATGTTGAAGAAAAGGTTACTGATGTAGAGGAAAATCTTCCTCTTAATTCAAAATTTCAAGTATTTAAGGAAGTCATCTAAGAGATAGGTAAAGATGATCATACAGGAGAAGAAACACCAATGTTTGATGGTACAAAGAATGTTGTGTCCTCCCCACCACCGGTTGACGAAACACAAGTTACCCCTAAGACTTTTGTTCCTCTAAAAGACACTGATATGCCCACTGGTGATGATGGAAAACTAAGCACAGAGAAAGAAAAATAAAATAATGATACGAATGACAATGAGGAAAACACTGATAGATAGAATCAAGATGCAGGTAAAGATGTTGAAGAAAATCAAAATGAGAATGGTGAAGAATAATAAGAAGAGAAAGAGAAGGATGATAAGAAAGATGATGACAAGGAGGATGAAGATAAGCAAAAGGAAATAGCCTCTAGTGTTGGGGATACGGATTCGGTCTGTCATCATAGATCAGCATCTAAGACATTAGTGCCTTAGTGATTTCAATTTAAAATCACTCCAAAGACACACACAACTATACCATAAAGTGGAAGTAGGTATAGTTCATCCCCCATTGATCCTCTGAGAGAAGTAAATACAAAAAAATAACAGATTCAACACAAGCACAGATTTAGTAATATAGAATCAGACAACCATAAAAGACAAAAGGTATGAACACACAGATATACGTGGGGAAAACCCTTTTGGGTAAAAAACCTCACACTCCAAAAGATCAAGCCATTGTATTATTCAGCAACAGAAAACAGTTACAATACAATCTCAAGATCATAGCCTATACAGGAGTCACATCTTGTTCAACTGGAGAATACAAGCAGTAGCAACAATCAAAACCTTTATGTAGTTACAATGACATACATCTGTCATACTACATAGATTCTCTTCAACTCCTCAGAACTAACAGTCTCAGCCAACCTCACGGCTAGCCCAGCCACATGGCCTATCAGGTTCGCATCCTTGCATATCTATGACACTAAGTGTTAACGGTTACCATGCCATCGCATACCACTGTTACACTTTGGCGCCATTCTTTTTGACCAAGTACCAAGTATTCAACTCTTCCAAGTCATACCTCTCAGTCTTCTCTACCAATCAATCGGGTGACATTAATATGCACCTTATCTTTGTCAAACAAATCTAATTTCCTCTGACCAAGGCGCCCTACAAATATGCATCGAGTCATCCAAGCATTCAATCCATGCCTTAATCGGGTTCCAAATCCAGCTAGAAATCGGCCTACAATTATTGCCTTTCACTATTTCAGTCTTTGGCCAAATAGACGTTGCCAATTTGCCATGTGTCCTCCTATCATTCAACTACCACTCTGACACCAAGTCCAACTCAGTCAAACTCTGCCCTGAGCTCATCTAAGCTCCTACCGCATTACCGCCAATTCCATTCGACCCAGCTGTGGTATGGTGGTGAGCTTGCCCGGGCTCACCCAAGTCTTCACCATGCTTTGTCTCTCCTTCTCATTGCACTACCACAGCCCTATTGGCATTGCCTCATGGTATGGTGGTAACTGCCCAGCAAACCGTTAGCATTCATACTGTTCTACCATGAAGACCAGTAGGTCTCACCGCGGTAGAGTGGTAACCGCTCTGGTAGACTGCCAGCGGTCTCACCACGCCCACCGCAGTGAGCATTCTCACCGCCTACGATATGGCGATAACCGCTAGGCCACACCGCAAGTGGATTACTGTGGCCACTGCAGTCACTCTGAGCATCGCCTACAGTAAGGCGATAACCGTTACATCCATCATCATCCAACCGCCAATGGCCTTACCATGCCCACCGAGGCTTAGAAAACAAGTTGCACAATAGGGCGGTAACCGCCACCTTTTCCGGCTCGCCACCACAGCCTCATTCATCGTGTTACCTCACCACCAACAGGAGCACCCTGCGATATGGCGGTAAGCCAAACCTCCACCACTCAATCGCTTACCACACAACCGCGCCACCTCCAAGAGACCTCTGCCATATAGCGGTAGCACCACCCAACCACTAGATAGAGTGGCCTGTGGTAAAGCGGTAAACCACGTCACCAAGGAAAGAACAGGTAGCGATATGGCGGTTAAGGCCACAAACATGAAGAAAAAGCCTAAATCTTCAAGGGAAAAGACCATAAAGTTGAGGTAAACTTTCACAACATCTAGTGAAGAGGAAAAAGCAGAGAATGAAGAAGATTATGAGGAAAGAAAGAATGAAGAAGAAGGAAAAAATACCATGGACCTATCCAAGCCCTGCAAAGAATCTTCCTCTGACAATCCTCTTAAGGGTCTTTTGTCGAGACAAATAAGGTTTCAACCTATTGTACCTCCTCAATTGTTACAGCTCCCTATGCATCGAGGAAGTGTAGATTTGGAGAACATCTCACCAATTCAGAAGTTGGAGCTTGGAGATGTTTTTCATGCTTTTGGAAGAAGGAAATAATTGAAACTCATCATAAGGGAATAGAACTAATAAATGAATCAATAAATACCTTGCAGGATGCTACTCCCGGTTCTGCAATTGATAATTCTTTAACTTCTATTGAAAATCTTAAGTTGTTGGTATATTCTCTTAACAAGTACACCTCCAATCTGAAAGAACAGACTAAAAATGAAGTTGAAACAAGGTTTATAGAGAAGAGGTCATTGCAGATGCAAGAGAGATGTCAACAACACATAATAAAGTGGAGAAATGCCTAAAAGATCTCAAAGAATGTGAAGATGAGGCAAAGACTCTTTTTCTATACTGCATGAAGTTGGCGGATGTCATTCAAGGCATTAAGGACTTAATGGACTCAATTGAGTCTCAAATAATCAATGCCTCCAAAACTTATGATCCAGCTCAGGATAGAGATCACACCACTTGGACTGCCATCACAAATCTACAAAATAGATTCTTCACATCGCAAAGGCAAAAAGAAGACATCATAAGGCAGCTTGGACAACTTGGGGACTTGGTGAAAACCAAGCATATACCAGTGTCAAGTGCCCTAGCTGGTGTTGTAAATCTTATAAAGATAAATCTGAATCCTAGTGCTTCAAAAGATGGAGAGGAGAGTATAGTAGAGCCAGAATCATTGTGCAAATATCTTGTAGTAGCCAAGAAAACTTGGAATGAAGGAAAGTCTGCTTGGCAAGCTATTCTCAAAGAGCTTGAAGGAGCATCCACTTCTAGTTAAATATCTTTCACTTGTATATTATTTCATTGTTTTAGTTTCTCAAATTTTTCAATTTTCCATACAGTTGGTTCAAAATTTAACTCTCTAAGGGGGATTTCACATATGTGTTACCGACAAACCCTTTGTCCTTGATGTCAAAGGGGGAGATGGTGTATGTTTGGAGTTTTTTGAGAAGTTTGGATATGGTTAGAGTTTTTTCGGAGAGATTCATTTTTGGCACATGTTTCCATCAATGACAAAGGGGGATATTGTTAAAAGAATGAATAAGGAGCCCCTTAATCTATTGTCATTGATGTCAACATTGGTTGTTGATATCTACTCTAATCCAATGAACAAATTGGATATATCTTAATTTTGTATTTTGGTCCACATTTTCTCATATGATGAGATATACTTATGTAGTGATAATATGTTCCTAAATATAATTCTCATCTATGTTCAAAATTTTAGTTGTTTTGAATATATAGTTTGAAAGATACAAGTGAAAGTAGTTCAACATACAAACTTTTGGCTATGTACAGTGTAAGTGTGTATGTGTAATCTAGTTGGCAACTCCTCAATGATAAGAATTAGACCTTGCAATTTTGGGAGATTTCTTATAGGTGTCAATATATTTTATATTCCATATGGTGCATGATTATGTGATCAGATTAATCACTAGTGTTGATCATATTAGCATATTTTATGATTAGGTCTAAGTCTTGGTCAACCTAATGCTTGGCGTGTGTTACTATAAGACAGGGGGACCAACCACTCCAAGGCCCTAGGTCACGAAGGGTCGAGAGCAATAGGTTTCCATAACTTACCTCAGTTTAAGGGAAATGTTAGGAAAGGCGGGATGAGAATGATGAGGACTATAAGGTCCTTCAATCACTTTGCGAACCCGAGATTCTAAAGGAGTCTAGACGAGTTAGTTTTTAGGATCAACTTTGTGTCTTGGATAGCCCTCTATCAGAGAAAAGAAGCATGATTCTGGGATGACAATGTGGCACACTAGCATCTCTCAGGTGCACTAGTGTTTATAAAGCTAGAGAAATAAGAAGACAAGGTTTGACCATTGAAAAAAGACTAACAGTCTAGTTACTAGTTTCTAAGGGAGCAGAATAACACTGTGAAATATGAAACATATAAACGGACATGATAAAAAAAGTATATTACCAAAAAGGTGACAAAGACGACCTCATGCAATAACTTGTTCGCCAGCTCGCTCCAAGATATCTCCACCTACACACAGAAAAGAGGGAAAATGTTGGGGGATTTTTTAGGGGTTTGCCTCAGTCAAATCGTTGTTTGGGTGTTTCCACCTCCACAGATAGCCAATTTACAATGATGTAGAAATAATGTGATAAAGAGGGAAAATGAAAGCAATAGAAAACCAAAACACTACAAAATAGTAATGTGCTAACTCAACCAAGTAACAGAGAAGATGAGTGAGGAGCTTACCACCTCTGCCCAAAGTGTTCAAGGCTAGTGGGGGAGAAAATGAGAGGAACTCAAGCCTCTATTGAAATGGTGTTGTCCTATGCTTCTTCAATTGAAGTGATGGACTTGCTACTATGGAGTGTAAAATGTTGCTTCAATGCTTGAAGTGAATGCTAGAAATGCATGGAGAGATTGTGTAGAAGCCTCAACTAGCCTCCAAATGAATGAATGAGAGGTGAATATGAAGAAGAGAGATGAAGAAACAACCATATTTGTGTCGGCTATCCAAAGGGAGGCATTACTATTTGACTTCCAATAGGAAGTGTAACACATCTACAAACTCCAACCGTAGGAATATTCTAGGGAGGTAAGTGTGACGCGCGGACGTCTACACGTTGTGTGGGCATCCCCGATAGTAACTCCCCTATCGACACTCAAAATAGGTGCCAAGAGGAGCCAAGGCAGTAGGCTTATGTGGAATTGAGCCTCTAAATATGGTTTTCTAAAGTGGAGAAGAGTAAAAGGGGAATTTTCATAAGGGGTGCAAATTCGCTCTTATACATTTTTCCCCCACAGTAGCGAGCACGAGTATTGATTATTGCTTCAGTAAAGTAGATCAAAGAAGTAATAGGGTTAGAAAAGTATACATGAACCATCAAGGAAGCAGATCATGGTCTGGTGAACCTGAGAGTGCAGGATAAGAAAGGGACGTCATCGCTCGATAGAACCATGAAGCTAAAGAAAGAAAACACATTACAGGCCCGTGGACCTACAAGGAAGGTATCCTCCAAGAACTCTCACATGAAGGAAAACAAGGAAAGTGCCTTACAGACCCGCAGATCTGCAAGGAAGGTATCCCCCAAGAACTCTCACATGAGGGAGACCGATAAAAGTGAACTCCACAAAGTCATAAAGGTGGTGACATGTTTACCCGCATATAGAACACATTAGGAAGCGGTCATGCAAACTAGTAAGCGGACAATCACACAGACCGTCAAGTTGGAAGACTTTCAAAGGGGCCCCTCGAAAACCCTTCAAAGTGGACAAACATGTAGATGCACTATTTGAATGTGAGGTCTAGTCAGGCTACCTCTAAGCTAGATGTGAGGATGTACAATAGGTTTAGTCAAGCTACCCCTGAGCTAGACGCAAAGGTAGAGAATAGGTCTAGTCAGGTTGCCCCCAAGCTAGAAATCAAGATGTGAAATAGATCTATTCAGGTTTCTCCCAAGCTAGATTCCATAGAAAAAACATTCGACGAGGTCCCTTGAGAACCCGGTGTAAAAAGAAAGGGTCCACTCAAGGGACGCACTATTCAAAAGCTAATTCCTTCTTTCTCGAATCGATTCATCATCAAGGAATCCTTTTGAAAGATGTTCACTTCATCAAGGAATTTGAAATGAAGGATATGCCCCCATGCGAGGGGAAGATCAAATTTTTTCTTGCTCCGGAGAAGGGTTTCCAAGTCCTTTCTTTACAAACCCGTGATGAACAAAACACGTTTTGTTAGGGTTTCAAGTTGAGAATGCAATTCTAGCAAAGAAGGGTCTTGATAAAATATTCATTGGTAAGGAATACATTTTCTAAGATCCAAGTAATGTAGAAGTGGCATTGTCACACATGAGAGGGACAACTCAAGCAAAGAAGAGATAAAGATAAAGGCAAATCAAAAAGAAGAGAGAACACGAACAAAGGGCACAGGGAGATCTGGTTTCACGGGGTCAAATTTGTGCTTGCTTGTATGAATAGTAGGTAACCACGATGCAAGGGTGAAAGATCACCAATCCCCAACCAGATCAAGAAGAATGCATGGAATACTAAGTAAAAATAAAAAATTAGGTCAACATGGAAGGAAGCCTAAATGCTCCCAATGCTTTGCATCGTCCCCAGTTTGTCAAAATTCAATCACAAGCATGGAAGAATGATGATACATATAGAGGAAATTTACAACACAAACACCATGCTTGTATCTAAGCACCAATAGGGGTGACGAGGGTCATCTAGGAACATTTAGCACAATTATAGGGGAAACACATCACAACACATGCACATATAATCTAAAGATAAAGAAGAGGTCTCCCCTAGCACTAATCAACCAAGAGGTCATCAGCTTCCCACTCTAGATCATCGTAGGGGGGAGGAGGATGAGCCTACAGTGGTGGAATGTTAAGGGGAGGAGCTTCCAACCCTCCCACAACAAGGACTAAGGAAGAAGGACCTGTGAGGTCTTTGTCGCTCAAATATTGTGGGTCCAAGGTCAATGACCTAGCGAAGATCATTGAAAAGGTCATAACTTCATCCATCGAGTTAAACATGCACTTCACAAGAGTGCCATGTTTCAACTCGGCGGATGAAGGAGTTTGCACCTGAGGTTCACTACTAAGCTCACCAAGAGATTTGGGAGCAGTGATGAACTTAGGAGAGGCTAGGACTAGTTCCATCACTAAGGTAGAACAAGTCGGAGTGGGACCAAATTTTAGAGAAGGTTGGCTCCTCTTATGTCCTTCATTGCTAAAGGGACCACTCTCTACCTTCTTCTTCGTCGAAGGAGGCGAACTCCCCAAAGACAAAGCAAGAAGGGAAGAGGGAGAGGAGGAAAGAACCATGGTAGATACAACCAAAGTTTTAATCATATCTACAGGCTTTGAGAATGGTGGGACATCCAGAACGAATGTCAATAGAGGCAGCTCCACCGAAGGAGCGGTGAACACCTGTACCTTTCTAGACACATGTGCACTCGCAGCTGAAGATGAAAGTGATACAAAGCTAGTTTAGATAGAAGGGAGAGAGGATGAAATGGTAGGAGTTCTTGATACAGGAGTGGTCATCTCCTCTTCCTTCTTCTGTGAGGTGGCCTACTCAGCTCGGAGATCCTTTTTCTGATGCTTGCACTTGCGCGCAAGACGGTTTTTGCGACTCTTTGAACTAGAGGCCAGAGGTTGTGAAGGAACTAAAGGCTCCAACTCAGCCATGGGAGTGTCCTCCATAGCTATTTCCAGTGGAGGGATAGGATCTTGGATAGGATTAGGAGGAACAAGTTCAAAAATACTAGGAGAAATCAACTCTAGCACCTCGGTGGCGGGCTCCTTCTCGTTCGTTGCTTTAGGAGCGGAAACGATAAAAGTCCATGGGGTAAATTCTCTTCGTGAGCCTTTCTTCCTCCCATAGAAATAGTATAAAGGTCTAGGAAGGTTGGTAGGGAGATCTAATATCCTCATCTTTGGTCTATGCCAAGCAGGAACCATCAGACTCAATGGATAGAGACTGGGCTTACTCATCCAATACTCCTCCCAGGAAAGGGGAGTGGACGAGGCAACTTGAGAAGGAGAAAGCTTCTCCTTTCCCTTCCGCGAGGAGGAGGTAGCTGGCTACTCTACTATAGGAAGGGTCAACTTTGGTTGTCCCTTTCTTGTAGTCTTATACTTCACATAGTTCTTGTAAAGTAGGTTCATTCTTGGTGGAAGTGGACTGACTGGAGTGGGCCAAAAGTGATCCAATAAATATGCCACATGGGACACCACATGATGGTATCCAGTATCATGCACTATGTGCACAACACCATCATGGGAAAATTTAAGACACTTATGAATTACAGAGGCAATCCCATTCATGGAAGCCAACCAAGGTATACCTAGCTTCACCCTGAATAGGTCTGACTCGGGAATAACATCGAAAACCATGTCTACATTCCTAGGTCCAACTAGGATGGACAGAGTTATCAATCCATAGGGTTTAAGAGCAAGGCCATCATGTGTTTGGATAATGGACTTTTATTTTTCATATTCTTCCCTTTGCAAGGAGTTTAAGAATAGAGTCTCCTTTGTGATGACATTCACTCTACTTACGGGGTCAACTAGGACTCATGTCACAATGTTGCCATTGAGGTGAGAGAGAATGTATAGTGGAGAAGGTTTTTCATTTGTTGGTACATCTTGTGAAGTGAAACTTATATCTGGTGATCCAATCACAAGATGAGGAGAAGGAGTAACAGTAACCATGTTAACATAGGATTTAGGATGAGAAACAGAATCAGAGGGATCGATAATCATGTTAGTAGAATGTGATAGAAATGGGTTTGTGTATATCTACAATTAACTATTAGCTTTCACCACTTATTTGTTCATATTTTTTTTGTTCCCATCAAGATAATAGTATTGTCCTTGATGTGATCTTGTATCTTATAACGCAAGTGCATGCAACGTTTAGTGTCATGTTCGTTGACTCGATGGTACTAACAATAGGCATTTGCTTCATACCAACTAGGATATGGTTCCCTAACTAGTTTTGGGCTTGGCAACTTATCAATCTTATCCTTCAATAGCTTTTGTAAGATGGAGGAATAAGATTCTGATAATTTTGTGATTTTTTGGTTAGGTCTGAGGCCATTATTATCCATAGCGGCTACTACATTCACAACGGCTTTCCCTTTTTCATAGATTGATACAATGAACTTCCCTTCGGGATGGGAGCATGAGGAAGGTCTCCTGAACTGAACCACCATCTGATGATATTCCTGTAACGCTACACAAAAATGCATGAAAGAAGGGTACTTTATAAGGGCAAACTTTTCTTGCCAAGGCCTTTGTAAGTTCCCTATGAACACTTTCTACACATCAAAATCTGGTAAAGGGTATGATATTTGCGAAAAGAGTGCCTGATAGTGCACTAAGAAATCTTTAATCTTCTCATTATCCCCTTTTTTACACTAAACGAGGTCAAAGAAGGTCATCTTAGGCCCGATGTTGGCTTGGAACTGTCACAAGAACTGGTTCACAAGCTGATCGAACGAAAAGATTGAATTGTCAAGAAAGGAATAGTACCACTCGAGTGATGTGTCCTTGAGAGATCGAGGGAACATTTTGGTCATCAATGCATCATGATGGAAGAAATTTTTACACAAGGAATTAAAGGCAGACACATACTTTTGTGAGTCCCCTTTTCCATCGTATTTCTTAAATTTAGGAATCTCCATTCCTTGCAGGAAAGGAGTGTTTAGAATTGCTACCGATAATGAGATATGTCAAAAGAAGGGTTGGAAGATAGGTTGGGCCAAAGCTTAGGAAATGTTCGCCAGCTGGTTCTGCATCTTCCCCATATTTTGAAGAAGGGTATTCAAAATCGGGTCATTATAAGACATAGGACCAATGGAACCACTACCAAAGCCACCGCCAGAATTGTTGTTGTGACTACCACCGAAGTCGCCACCGCCACTAGTGTGACCTCCACCAGAGCCATTGCCACTTCCAAAGCCACCACAATGACCTCCGTCGAAACCATTCCTGTCAGTGCCACCTCCACTACCAAAGTTACTACTACCAAATCCTCCACCGACCATCCTGCCAAATCCCCCACTACTGGGGATGGCAAGGGGGGGAGGTGGAAACTTAGAGGGTTTTTGTTTACTCTGATAGTTTTAGAACTTTCGGAAGCAGTAGGGATACTGATGGAAGGGACCGTATCGGCCATGTACACGGATGTGGGAGGAATCAATACTCCTAACTGCCTCTCATGTTCTTCGAATGGGCCACCTCATATCATGCTACCATGGTTTGAAGGGGTGCATGCTTTGGCAAGACCTGCGAGACTAGCCAAGATTTTTATGCCTATTCAATCTTTTCCTACCATATATTTTATTTCGCTAATAATTTTATCAATCCTAGCTAGCTTCGAGTTTTTCTCTAGGTGATTTTCCAAGTTGCCCAACCCTTTTCTCGGACTAGTGACATATTTGGAGGGAATGTGGATGGCTCCATGCTCATCAATGGAATATTATGTAGGTGATGTGAGAGGGGTAGGGATGCGGTCAATTTCATCAAAGAATCTTGATTTTCCCTATGACACCTACTCCTGCGTAGAAACACCAATAGAAGAACCAAAGAAAAGACTCATAGTGAAACTAGAAGAGACCTTCATCTTCTCCATCGGAAGGTGTTGCAGAATTCTCCTAACAATATACCCAGAGTTCATGGATTGGGTTGTGATGCTCATAAACTTTCACAACACACAGGAGTACAATGATCAAAGGGTATAAGAGGAAAAGCTTAGAACACTGACAAATGAATAGATGTTGGTTCACATTGGGTTCACCAAAAATGTAAGAGAGGGGGGCCAACCACTACAAGGCCCTAGGTCACGGAGGGCTAAGAGCAATAGGCTACCCTAACTTACCTCAGTTTAAGGGAAATGTTAGGAAAGGCGGGATGAGAATGATGAGGACTATAAGGTCCTTCAATCACTCTATGAACCCGAGATTCTAAAGGAGACTAGGTGAGTTGATTTTTAGGATCAACTCTATGTCTCAAATAGCTCGTTGTCAGAGGATAGAAGCACAGTTTTGGGATGGCAGCACAGTGCATTGGCGTTTGTACAGCCAGAGAACTAAGAAGACAAGGTTTGATCACTAAAAAATAGACAAACAGCTTAGTTACTAGTGTCTAAGGGAGAAAAATAACACTATAAAATATGAAACATATAAATGAACGTGATAAAACAAGTATATTACTGCAAGGGTGACAAAGACGATCTCACGCAATAACTTGTTCGTCAGCTCGCTCCAAGATATCTCCACCTACACACAGAAAATCGGGAAAATGTTGGTGGGTTGTTTAGGGCTCTACCTCAGTCAGATCCCCATTTGGATGTTTCCACCTCCACGGGCAGCCAAGTTTGCAATGATGTATAAATAATGTGATAAAGAAGGAAAATGAAAGTAATAGAACACTAAAACACTACAAAACAATAATGTGCTAATTCAACCAAGTAATAGAGAAGATGGGTGAGGAGCTTACCACCTCCACCCAAAGCACTCAAGGCTGGTGGGGGAGAAAATGAGAGGAACTCAAGCCTCTGCTGCAATGGTGTTGTCCTACTCTTGCTCTATTAAAGTGATGGAGTGATGGAATTGTTGCTATAGAGTGTAAAATGCTACTTACTTGCTTGAAGTGAATGCTAGAAATGCATGGAGAGATTGTGTAGAAGCCTCAACCAGCCTCCAAATGAATGAATCAGAGGTGAATATGAAGAAGAGAGATGAAGAAACGACCATATTTGGGTCGGCCAACTAAAGGGAGGCGTTACTATTTGACTTCCAATAGGAAGTGTAACGCCTCTACAGACTCTAGCCGCAAGAATCTGCCAAAGACGTAAGCGCACCACATGGACATATGTGCACCACATAGGCACCCCTGAAAGTAACTCCCCTACCAATTCTCAAAACATGTGCCAAGTGGAGCCAAGGTAGCGGGCATATGTGGAATTAAGCCTCTGAATTTGGTTTTCTAAAGTGGAGAAGGGTAAAAGGGGAATTTGCATAACGGGTGCAAATTTTCTCCTATAAAATTATGATAATTAAATATGTAATGTGGATGTTAGTGAGATGTAATTTAAGTCCATGCTGACCTAAATCAATTATTGCGCATTTGGTTTAAGCTCAAAGGTGTTTTTGATTCAAGTATGGAGCTGACAAGGAAATTTTGGTTTAATTTTGATATAGGGCTACATCTAATTAGGTCAACCTAATTGATGTATATGGATGAATTGGGTATATATGTAAGACATTTTTGAAGTTGTAAGAGAGACATGAGATGCAAGGATGTGAATTTATATTTATATGATCCAAACATCAACATATATATTGTGAATATAGCGTGATTGTAAAGTAGAGCAATGTTTTACATTTTGTATCTGATAAGGTGCATAGTGTTAGTATATTGAGCTTCAAAGGATTTGAATTTAGCACAAGGAAGGTGCATTTGGTATCAATTCACATCCTTCTTTTGTGGTTTTTTATATCTTGTATCTATCTTTCTTTTTTTGGTTGTGAGCTATATTGGACAGTGTGTCCTGGCAGTGAGCCTTTTGTAATATCTTATAACTAGTTATAATATATTGTGAGCTAATCCTCACTATGGTTTTTCCCTTTTTGAGTTTTCCATGTAAAAAATACTGGTGTTCATGTTTCATGTGATCTTGTGATTGTTTCATGATTTCATTCTTTATTACACTTATATATGTTTTGTTAATTAGATGGATTATGATCAAATGGTTTAATGGAATACTGATTCACCCCCTCTCAGTATTTTGGGTGTTCAATAGATAGGGAAAGAGAGAGGGAGGGAGAGGTAGGTAGAGAGAGGGTAGAGGAGAGAGGGAGAGATATAGAGAGATATATAGAGGTATAAGGATAGAGAGAGAGGGGAGGAGGAAGGGAGAGAGATAGAGAGGGAGAGGGAGAGGGAGAGGGGAGAGGGAGAGATATAGATAGATATATAAGGAGAGGCTTGATGATGCCTTTGAAAAGTTACAAAGTTACCCTTAGACAATTACAAGATGATAGGATCATATTGATTACTATAATTTGACTAAGTTTGAAAAATTATAAGATCTTCCAAAACCTAGAATTTGCATTATAACTCATAGAGATTTGAAACCATTCTCAAACATCATGAAACCGTATACATGAAATATAAATTGAAGTAAAAGAAATTAAATATCCATATGTAAATGTCACTTATACTCAAATGTATATTTCATGTGTACAGTTTGAGGAAGAAAAAGAGTGTGAACTATATGAGGTAGAGAGAGATGGGAAGAGAAAGAAAGAGATATATTTTTCTTCTTAGAAATTTGAGTGCATTATAGTGCACTCATGTTATAATGTGCTTGTGTTTTATAATACAATTATGTTATTATTATTTTTGGATATTTCCAACCCTTATAGTTGGATTTTCCTTGGGAATCCAACTTAAAAGGTTGGACTTACATGTCAACGCCCATAAGCATGCTTTTTGTAAATTCTAAGAAAAACACACTGTCAAGTAGCTCTCCATTAAGTTTGCACGTCTTTCAATGTCAAGTTAAAAATAACATAGTAATGTTCTCTCTTAGCTTTCTAATCATGTAATTTTTCTACATTTCAATTTTTTAAGGTTTTGATCATTAATTTTTTTAGCTAGTGTCTCCATTTTTTGTCAAAAACTTATGTATGTTATTTTTGGCTTCATTTTTTACCTGTTTATTGAAACTTAAAACAAATTACACTTTTTGAAACTAGACTCTATTTTATACACATTAAAAGAATTGATTTTCAATTATTTTCGAAAAAAAATTAAGGGGGAACATCCTCAATTTTTTATTTTTCAGGATGTGTCCACTTTGAAATATAGTAAAAAACTATATATTCATTAAAAATTAACAAAAAAATTGGGCATAACTACATGGTGTTATCTAAATTTTCATCAAAGTGATTTTTAAAATGCTAAAACAAAGTTAACATTTTAGGGGGTCACACAAGATGCTATGTTATGTTGTTTTTATAAAAATAGGAGCACTTGCCCCCTATTTGAACCCCTTAATCTCTACCATTTTTACAAAAATAGTAATTTAGAAAGTAGATTCAAAGCACTATGACTTATTTTTTAGTATCTTCAAATTTGAGTGTAACTATATTTAATTTCTCATCCAAGATCATTTTTTTTCATTTCAAAAAATTGGCCACTTAAAACGCCCTTTTGGTCCCCCATTTCCTTACACTTAACTTTCCATTCTTCTAGAAAAAAAAATAATTCCATTCATTCTCTTTGGTGGCATCTTTCCTTGGATCTAATGCAACTTCCATAGGTCGACGATTGGGCTAGAAGGTTACAACTACCTCACAATAGGCACTCTATTGGAATACACATGCAAGTTGCCTCAAGCCAAAGATCTATTCACCCTTGGATCTTTTAGGAATGCCCTCACAATGGATCAAAAGCTCATTTTCATACCACTTGATGCAATCATGGATGAAGAGTCTAAAGAAAGGACTATTCAACTGTGCAAGTGTGAGTTGACACAACAAAATTAACATACAACAGAATAGATTCTCATTGATTTAGTAACACGGGATGCTTACAATTGGCTCACTAGCCTATTGCATACAAAATACAAAAATAGATTGGTGCACAAGCCTATTACAATCTTATATATAAAGATATGAAATCGAAACTATTATCACACTATTACTATCATTGGTTGAATCACTAACTATTGTCCTCCTAAGATCATTTTTTTATTCTCCTATCCTCCAAATGAATTATACAGATGATTATATATCAACTCTGACCTTTAGGAATGAACTGTGTCGACTACAAGGGTTTCTAAATCTTACCCAATATAATGTGTAGGTCAACCAAGATCCACTAATGAAGCATTGGGTGTGAATGAAACTCGATGTGATTCCAATTGAAATTCCCTTTAGTCTCATACTACCTTGAGATATGTTAGGCTAAATACTGCAAGGCATGGACAGGTTTTGCAAACCTCGCCTAATGAACTGTTAGTGTCAACTCTTCAAAATTGTGATCTTCTAACAATGATCACTTTCTATAATATGATCCAAAACTCCTAAGGTTTGGATATGGTTTATGTGAAATATTATGGAACTCTGTTTTTTTTTGTCATGAGTGGAAATAAGACTATATAGTGAAATGTGATAAGCTATACTTGAATGCTTCTACATCAATTTAAATTTTACAGAATTCTAAAACTAGCATTAAGAAAATAAAGGCATTTATTATGATTTTTGGCCCTCATGGACATCCAAACCTACCTCTAACAAGGAGGTTTTTGACATGTATATTAGATCTATACATATAAATTTTGGATTTGGTTTATTCAACATCCATGCCTTTTTAAGTTCTAGATGTTCATCATAGATCTAACCACTACTATTTTTTCTACAACAGATGTTTCTAAATTAATTCTTGACTATTTGTACAATGCTTCAATAAAACTTGTTTCTACAATAGATGTTTCTAAATTAATTCTCGACTATTTGTACAATGCTTCAATAAAACTTGGTTTCTACTTGATGTCATGTCTTTGAAGCCACCTACAGATAAAACAAGAATAGATTTCAAGTTATTTCTAAATTAATTTGAAATCTAAAATGTTAAGAAAAAATTTATATCATGAGAGATGGGTTCTTGTGAACCACTACTCATGAAACATGGGTCAATGAGTTTGATTCGTAAAACTACGTGCAATTGAATTCTGATAACAATATCACAATTTGATACGTTGTGGAAAATACCTCCTACTTATCAAAAATTCCTGTGTTAAATTAGCAAGCTTATTCAACATGCATTGATCATGTATAAATTTCAAGGAATCGTTCTGAACTCTTTAGAAGGCGTCCACATCATCCACGAGGTCATCACTTGTCAAATAGCTAAGGAAATCATAAATTATTCTCATTGCAAGCTAAATCTACATTAAAATCCATGAAAATTTGTGAAAATCCGTGTAACATAGAGTTAATGTTTATCACAGGCCTAAGATGGACCATCAACTTTAATTAGATCTGAGAACGTTAATGTACCAGAAGAACTAACATGGGATACACTCGGTACTGAGCGTCGTGTAGACGTTGTCATAAGGCAAGTAGAGTATGTACCAGACGTGGAGCAATGTACCATCAGACTGGAAGTTCATAGTAAATTAAGTTTTATTCACATGAATGGATATAAATACAATTTGAATGCAGATAAAATTGGCATTATCAAAGGTTCGGGTCCACAAAAGAGAGAAAGGACATGTCCAAGACTCTAATCGGATGACATACTGGTGAGAAAGGACTCATGGCACTGAGTGACTGAGCCCATATTGTCGAGAGGATGACATGTGGCATTGTAGCCATTTTTGAAATATTTAGTAAACTAAAATATAGTCACATGGATGGTTCCATAGGATAGTCCAGCAGATATCTATTTGGAATCTAGATGCCAAATTTGGAGCATGTTTTGATTTTACCATTATCTTGAAGTGTAGGGCTATGTGAGGATATCTAGAGTTGACATGTGATGAAGATTGATGGTCATAGGGTCACATGGTGTCAGAGGGTGGAGTTTGGGCTTGAGATTAAAATAGATGAGAAAACATTACTCAAAAAAACATATATGTAATAAGTCAAGTCGATAAAAGTTTAGGTGTGAAACATGAAGTCAAATTAAATGCAAGAAGTCTAGGTTGAAGAAAAAGGCCCTAAAGAAAATTGGATCTATTGAATAAGCAACAACATTTATAATCTAAATGTCATCTTAAATATTATTCTCAATAACACTTAAATATAGTAAATTGTATATTGGTTTTTGGAGCATCACAAAGTCTTTTATCAGTTTATGTATTACTAGTCTTGTAGAGGTAGATTTCCCAAATATTTAAATGGTAGGTATCATCGTTTATGGAAAACTACTAGAATCTTTTCCAAAGGCTTCTTATTCTAGTTTATGTTTCACATTCCATTCTAGATAATGATGTATTGATAACTTGTGTAAAAGAATCATTATACCAAGAAATCTTTTTAATCATTAATAATTTGAAGTTTCAAGAAATGGATGAATTTAGTGGAACGATATATGAGATGGTAAAGGCATATGTCCGAGATTATATCTTTGATGGCATCATCAATTAAATTGTTCTATTTGCTATAATACTTCCAAGTACATTTGTTGGTGAATTTACATCCAACTAAAGAAACGGTGCTATCACTCTATATAAATTAAGCAATAGTATGTTTAGAATTGAAAAAGTTTTAGCAAGTTGAAGAAAACTAATAAAGTTAGTGACATTAAAAAATAGCATTAAAACATATTTTAGAAAAGACATGGCAAGAGAGATTCTTTCTTATCATATCAATGCTATTGAAGATTTTAAATATATTCTTATGTTTGAACCAGCTAACAAAATAATAAGCATTATTGTAGAGAGATTAAATGAATGAAACTTGTATTGATTGTAAAAAATATTAACAAACTTCATTTCATTTGAATTCAAAAAAATTAAAAATTATCATTTTCTTTCAAATGAAAAGAAGTTTCTACAACATATTTAGATAATTATAAAATAAGAAGCACAACAAACTATAATTATAATTTATCAACATGTTACAAAAAAAATACCATTGTTAATACAAATGAATTTAAAAATATATAGAAAAACTAATATAATGAAATTGTAAAGAAGACTAATTAATTTTTAAAAAGAAATAATTATAAAGAATGTACTATCAATAAGCATGCATGCATTAGCGAAGTCAAATGCAACACTTAATAAAAACTATGGAGGTTCTAAATGAGAAATAAAAACGTATTCTAGAAGTGGAGGAGGATGTAGTGATAAATATAAAATATATTGAAATAAAAGAAAAGAAACTACATGTACCAAATAAAATAAAGGAGGATACATTATGTTTATTTTTCGCTGCAAGGAATCAAAATGGTTGCTTACTTCAAATTGCCCACAAGATCTTCATTCATTGATTATTTTGTTTTTCCCAAGGTAATCTTTATCATTAATTTTTCTTTAGGTCGAATTGCAATAAGGAAGTCAAGATTATGGTGGGCCATGGTTAGGGCTTGGATAAGTATTTGTTTTATAGCAAGCACTAAACCTATATGCTATTTTTAAGCAACTATTAATTATCAGTTGTCATGTCTATTGGTAAACATTAAAGCCCAAGGCCTCTATGGGATATCAAAGTATTTTATTCAAATTTTCTATGCAGTTTATGATTGCATTCTATTCTATGTAATTTGCATTTATTCAATATATAAAAAATATATATGAGATTATGTGAAAGAATTAAAGAAACATATGAGATTCCAAAAAAAAAAATTATTTGATTCTTTGTGAGACGAGTAAACTTATTTCTTCAAAGTTATATTTTATCTATATGAGATTTTTTGTATTCTCTATGTCAAAAAGTGAAATAGCATGCTAGTAGTATTGATATTGGACAAATCAAATATTCACTTTTGTTACTTAGTTGGGGCAAAATTAGATATATTTGGAGTCCAATATCAAATATTTATCATGTAAAATTGAGTAGAATGAGAAGTATAAAATGAAAGTAGTTAGTAGATTTAATTAGCTTTCTCTTTACAAAGTAGATCAATGGTGCAATTTAAGATAAATGTCAATTATGTATGTAATTCAAAAAAATGTATTCAATATATGTAGGATTTTTCCTAGAAGAAAGGATTAATCTTTAAGACAAACATAGGTCTCTTGGTTAAAATTGTTTAGTGTCCTCATTTTTTTTGGGGTATCAAATTTTCAATTCAAGCTCTTAAATAGTGTGATCTCCTAAAATGTTAAGTTCCTAATGTGAGATGCTAAATAATTAATGATGCAATAACAAGAAATAACACAAAAGAGGACACCTCAATGATTAGCCTAACAAAGGATAAACATGAAAACAAGATGAAATAGATTGAACTTGATTATACTTTCATGTTGCTTCTTCCTTGGTTGGCCCTTGATCTTTGGATGTCTTGTGTGCTCTTTGGATGGCTATGGAGTTAAATAGATGCAAGATGCAAGATGGATTAATGAAAAATGTTATGGAGATACTAAAATGCTGCAAATTATAATTTGGCAAGAGTTTGGTAGCAAAAGAATTTTGATTCCCTTCATTGAGAGAAATGTGCGGGTATTTATAGAACATTTTGAATTCTCTAGAGAATTCAATGGTTGAGATTAATCCAACAAAGCCAAGATGAAGGGCTATGGTGAGTTGAGGACTCACAAACCCTCACATCTTGACATGTGGAATGTGAGATGGCCTAGGGTGAGATGATGTGGGAGTGAAGTGGAAAAGAGGTACATGAGGTGGAGAAAGGACAAGTACCTTGTAGGTACTTTGGGGATGAGAAGATTCTTTGGAGAAATAAAAGTGAATTAAAAATTCACAATGATTGGAAGAATCTAGTGGATAAGAGAGAGTTTCCAAAAAGGTGGGAATTTGCCACATGTGAATGATGTGACAAGTCCAAGGTTCTAGAAAACTTTGGCACATGTAAAGTGGCAAGTCAAGCCTTCTAGAACTTGCATGGGGAAGAGAAGATTCCTTGGAGGAATAAAAGTGAATTAAAAATTCACATGGGGAAGAGAGGAGCCTTGGGTGAATAAAAAGGAATTAAAAATTCCTTGGGGGATAGGAGAGTTGACCAAGGTACTGATTAGGCTAATGACCTTGATTAAGGTTGTGCAAACACAGGATTAGGATAATTAATGAGAGATTAGAGGCAAGTGGGAGATTATGGAGGATGTGACACTAATCTTGATTAAGTGGTGCACATCCTAATCACAAATTAATTAATTTAATCTGGATTAAAAGAGGATTATGGAGGATGTGACACTAATCTTGATTAAGTGGTGCACATCCTAATCACAGTTTAATTAATTTAATCTAGATTAAAAGAGGATTATGGAGAATGTGACAAGAAGAGAGAAAAAGAGGGATTAAAAATTCGTTTTAATCCAAACAGGCCAAATGACTAATTAAACAAATTATCTTATTTATTTAACTTAGAGAAGAAAAGGTGTAAGGTAAAGTATTTAATTATTCAATTACATACTTTATGAACTTTAGACAAAAAATGAAATAATGATTAAATAAATTATTTAATCATTATTAACGAAATAGACTAATAGAGTAGACAATTTTGACCATCTGGAAGTGGTCAAATTTAGATGTCTACAAATAGTGTTTAATTTTTTGGTTTTTATTTTTTGATATTTCTATTTGATCTTTTATTGCAATAATTGATTAAAATATTTTCATTTTAATATAACATGATATTTTTTATCCATTTTTAGATTTTTAAGATTTTTTTCATGTGAAGTTCTTGAGTCTTTGAATTATATTAAATAAAAGTGTAGAAGGATTGGTGAATCTCAAATGTATTTTTAGTTCTCAATTTTAGATTTACTTATGTGTATCTTTATTTTATGGGTTGACTCTTTCTCCCATTCATCAAAACACCAATCCTAGCCATATATGTTTAATCAACCTTTAAAATGATAAAAAATCTAATATTATGATTGTAGATACCGAAAATTGGTCTAGGCCTACAAGCACCACTTTCAACATAATTTTCTAATATCCATTGTCATGATTAAATAATGTTAATTATTTAATTACCCTTTCTAACACATATTTCCTATATTAATTAAATACCCTTTTTAATTAATTCACTAATTCATTAATTCATTTATTCAACCTTGATTAATTAAATAAATTATATTTGTTTAATTATGTCGCTAACTAATTAATTCTTCTTTTTTAATTAAATAATTTATTATTTAATTACCCCTTTTGTCATATTTCAACTATAATTAAATATTTATTATTTATTTATTCATTTAACCCCCTTTATCTATAATTAAATATTTATTATTTAATTATTCATATTATTCTTTTCAACAGTCAAATTAAATAAATTATATTTATTTATTTAATTAAAGTCTCTTACTTTCGAATGTTGAATTAAATTAACATTTAATTCATATTTGTTTATTTATGTCATTCTTCTATCAATCAGTTATCTAATCGTTCACTCACCTTCTAAACTCAAGATCTATTTTTAGTTCTCCAATTATCTTCGGATTCAACATCTGATTATCTCTGCGAGAGGACTCTTTGTCACAACGAGTCAGTTAACTAGTTCCAACTCATATGCATGATGTGTTTATTAATTAAATATCTTTATTTAATTAATTAACTCATGTTTGCATTTGAATGCATTATTCTCCATCTTCTAACTTTGTCTTTGACATTCAAAGTCTGTTCCTTTCTATTTTCGAAGACTCTTAACTGGAGATTAAGATCTTGAACTCGTGTTCTAACTCACATTCTAACTTAATCCTTATTCTGCAGTCTTTTTTGACTCATGTTCTAACTCACATTCTATCTGACACAGAACTCACATCGCATGACATTCATCAATCTCATCCATCGGTCTCTCTTTCAATCTGAGTCGATCGTTTGAAAACCCAAAATCTATAAAATGGTCTATCATTATCATTATTCCTCCTCCCGAAATCATACACTTTTGAGAAGAAACTTATCTTCGATATTTTGTTTAGACACTCGACGAAGTTATACTTGCATCAATACTGAGAAATCTGAGGGCAAGAATACTGAAACAGCAAAATGGAGAAGAGCAATCAAGATAATTCGAAGGAGTGAACGCATATTCGGTGAGAGCTTTCCATTAATATGTTTAGTTTATTATGTTTATTTCCTCGTTCTTTGTTGTTTGATTTAGATTAATATTGGTTAGATTAATATTAACATCATTTATTCTAGTTTGTAGATATCCTAATCCAGATTTTTAATTCTATGTTACATTTGGTGAACCCGACATGAACACGCTTCAAAATTTGCACATCTTTTTGTCTTTTCATTTTTTCATTTTTCTTTTTTGCAGGTTTTTCGTATGGTGCACAGCATCTGTATTACGAGCCGCATCTGATAAAAATAGCAACGCATTTGTCATCCTGAACCGCATCTATGAAGTCCTGAACCACATCTGCCTGTCCACAAATTCGCGAACCGCATCCACCTGTCAACGTCGAACCGCATCTATGGCTCAAAAAGCCGCATCTGGCTAGTAAACAATTTTCACTTTTTTTTATTGACTTTCATACATCCGCATTTTCTTTTACCAATTTTGTGTGATTTTTTCATCTTTTGCTAATGTTTGTTTCAGCTGTGTAAAGGGGGAGTAACGTAGTGTTTGCAGGATGAAGCATAGAAGACAATAAAAAACCAAAGACAATATTTTTTGCAGGATGAAAGCCGAAGACAAGAACAATGAACTACTGATCAATTTGCATGTAGGACCTAATGCTTTGTCTTTATTTATTTAGCATGTTTTTTTTGTGGTAGATAGATAACTATCGTTTGGAATAAAAAGAATCATTGTCTTCTTTGTTTGGTGAGAAATCACATATTTGTCACCCTTACGATTTGGTACACCGAAGTATCCTCTCCCCTTATGCATTCATGCAATCCTGGGTGCAAAATAAATGGTTACCAACTCTAGAACTTGGGCCTATCTTGGTGGAAAAAAGTACTCACCCCAAGACAACTCAGACCAGTAGCACGCTAGATGCCAAGAGACTTCCAACCGGTATATAAAAGAGGATTCTTGGAGGAAACCCAAGAATCACGCACACTATTCCAACGAGATGGACATAAATGGACTCTCACTGACATTGGATAGTGCCCCACGAACGGAATGCCCTTATTAAATACCTTGTTGTAGAGTTACCAAAATCCTACCTACTCGATGGTGTAGCAGGGTCGGCCCTGTGAAGCCGTCTTACATTCTTACGGTTTATGTGTGGAGATGAGATGTATGCCATGGGAGTTTCATGGGTATAGTAGCATGGCTGCCCCGTATAAGTGAGTGTCTTGGAGGGGAGCTAGTGGGGTCAAGCTACTAGTCATCTGCCATAAATATGTGTAGTTGGAGAAATCCAAGTAAGAACTCAATAAGTATTGTCCATCATAGCCTAGGTTGTAAAAAAAAATCGAGTCTTAACAGTCCCATCATGAAAAACTAAAAATACATTGATTTATGTGCTTGTGTTTGGTGTATTCATCCAAAATCTTGATCAGCAAACAGATTCAGTCAAAAAAAAATTCGGGAAAAACTTCCACTATCAAAAATTGAGTCGCAACTATCAGTTTAAACACTACATCTGTCTTAGCAAGTTGCATTTGTTAGGGGAAAAACCGCATGTGTCTGTCAAAAACATTCATTTTCCAGTTTGCATATTACGAGCCGTAATTGTCATATTTTGAGTCGCATGTGTGCATGAAAGCCGCATCTGTCAATTTCCAAGCCGCAAGTGTCTATCAAAAAATTTAGGTTTATAGAGTCCATATTTAGAACCACATGCGTAATACAAACCGCAGTTCTCATAGTAAACGTCGCATCTGTCAGAAAAATTGCATGCGTTTTGCAAAACCGCATCTGTCAAAAACTAGACCACATCTGTCAAAATTCCAAACTCTGTCAGTGTCCAAAACAAGCATTTAGTCCAATCACCACATGCATCATAGTAAACTGCATCTGTCAAAATCTAAACCGCAACTGTTAGATGAACCGCATCTAACTGTCAACAAAAAACTTTGAAAATCGCAAACTGAGTCTGAAACATTACTGTCACATTGCTTCTAGTTCTTAAGATCAACCTTGGACAGAAACTAAAAATTTTGCTCAAAACCTTGCATCATTAGGTGTCATATACGTCTTAGTCTCAGTCAACATCTTGATCATAGTCATCCTAAGTTGCATGCATATAGATACTTCCTAGAAAATTGCATATCACAAAATAGAGATAACTTTCCTCGTCATTGGATACATTCATGTTCCAATTTGTCACAAGTCATTGAACCTAGTCACTTAGTCCTATTTGTGAATCTTTCCAGCTCAACAGTCTAGTTTGGGAAATTCACCTTGTCAACTGTCCTTGTCCTACAATCAGGTTCCTTGGTAAAACACAAATCCTTGCATGCAATTTTTTCCACAGGTGGTAGGTTATACCCGTCTTAGACTCATTTATCATCATAGTCTACTAGATATTTTGCATATTGTCCATCCTATCATACGTTATCTTAGTATATGTCATTTTAGAAATCACTTTTAGCAACATCCTTTAGTGTCAGAAAATCCAAAAACATAGACATAGGACATATCACTTTTTAGACATAGTCTGCATTCCCCCATTTGAGCAAACTTTTCATGGTCGAAACAAGGTCTCAAAAGAAACAAAAAGCAATGTCAGACCCCAACGAATTCATCAATCCATTCAGAAATCAACCATCGGGGAAACAAAGACCGCATAAACCTTTGCTTGAGAAACACGTCACTAGGGACACACATGGCCAAATTTATGTTGAAGACATAGACACAACAGTACAAGATCTTGAGTTTGCATCCTTCATGGATGAGTGTTTGGCAAATGATCCACAATGCTATCTAGCAAAATTACTAGTAGAAGGTGCCACACTACCACCAAGATTTGATATTCATACTTTGAAAACACAGTCTACTCAACCAGCACAAACTGCGACATCAAGTGTTTCAATTCCCCAAATCACCACAACAATACCAACGACATACCAACTCAAACATCGTCAACTGTAAACACAACCCCTTTCAACATAATACAAGGTTTACAATTTATTGCAGGAGCAAGTTCATCAAACCCCTTTGGCACCAACATGACTGGTAAGAGATCCAAAGTTGGCATGAACATACCTATACCAAATCAGACCATACAAATAGGAAATATCCCTATACTAAATCAAAACACGCAAACTAGGAAAATTCCTTTACCAAATCAGACCATACAAATAAGAAATATTCCTATACCAAATCAAAACACGCAAACTGGGAACATTCCTATACCAAATCAAAACATACACACAAAATATATTCCTATACCAAGTCAGAATATTCAAACAGGAAATATCCCCACTCCAAATCAAAACATTCTAATGGGATACATTCCCTCACCAAATCACAACCCGTCACAGAACATGGCATTTCAAAATACCTACATTGATCAAAACAATGCCAACAACATGTCCTTGACACAAGTAGATGTCCTTCAAAACCAAATGCAAACTCTTCAACAATAGATGGACAACATGTTTATGTCTGGAAAATGAACTATCTCAGTGCAAGATTTATGTCTATGTCCATTCGACAAAGCGCTCTATATGACTCCTTTCCCCATGGATACATTATACCGAATTTTCCAAAGTATAACGGGAGGAAGAATCCTTTGGAACACATTAGAGAATTCTCAACAGCATGCATGGACATATCATATGAGCCCACATACTTGATGTGACTATTTCCACGAACCCTCATAGGGATAGCATTCGAATGGTTTTCTAAATTGCCATATGGTATACGATCCTCGGGTGAATTAGCTGAGAATTTTGTCAAAAAAATTTCCTTTAACATAGAAAATGAAGTAACCATAGCAACCTTGTGCCACATGACACAAGAAGATGGCGAGACACTTACCACTTTCTTCCAGAGATGGAGAAGTCTAGCTAGCCGATGTCCAGTCGAAATACCCGAAAAACAAAAGGTCACAATATTCCTCGAAAACATCAGTCCAAAACTGAGAGGTGACTTATGGGTACACTTTTGCACTTCATTCCTTGACTTGGTACAAAATGGGATCATCCTTGAAAAGGGGCTTATTGATAAAGGAGAAATAAAAGTACCAGGTAGGAGCCCAATTGTCCAACATCCAAACGCACCGAATGATAGAAACAAATTTTGGTCTAGGAACAAGAATGTCACGAATGACAGCATTGTTGATGCTAAACACATACATACTAGACCAGTTATCACACTTAGAGGATACAACCAAAATGCAGACATGATGAACAGTCCAGATCAAACAGCTAATTATGTCCAGAACTCGCAACAAATACCCCAAAGGATATTTCCTACGTGTGAATTTACACCTTTAGGACAACCAATCGAGGTAGTTTTCAAAGAATTGGTCAAGCATAATCTCATCAAACCTTTAGAACCAAGAGAGTATGATCCTAGATAGTTCAAACCTTCATGGTGGGACAATAGCACTTTTTGTGACTATCATCGAACGAAAGGGCACAACCTACAACAATGTCATCGATTAAAGAATATCATCCAAGTCTTTGTTGAAAACGGATCCATAGAGGTAAACGGGCAGAAAAATACTAAGAACAGTGATCATAAGGTCTTCACAGACCCATTACATGACCACACAAAAGTAAACGCCTCCTGTTCGGGAACCAAGAACAATCCATCTGCCAATTACGCAAACTCCAAGTATGACTATGGAAAAGGAAAGACCATATATAGCCTCTGAGCCGCAAACGAACATGTTGATACCATCATCATTAAGAAGCATTTGGATTGTAATGTGAACACACGCAAAATTAAAATAATTATTCCAAGTCCTTCTTTTGAGCCACCTACACAGAGGTCCAATTTTAGATACAATCTCCTCGATCAATTGAGCAAAACCCCTGCACAAATATCTATCTTGGAACTATTGACTTTGTCACCAAAACATTGAGCCATACTTGACAAAGCATTGCAAAACACTACTATTCCCACAGACTTGGATGTCAATCGCTTCAAAGAAATGGTGGGATATTTGACCAACTCACATCATGCCACATTTTCCCAACAAGACTACTCAACCAAAAAGTCTGATCACAATGACCCATTACATCTTGAAGTCCTAGTCCATCAAACCAAAGTCAGACGAGTCTTGGTAGATGGAGGAGTAGGTTTGAACTTGTGTACCCTAAAATTGGTTAAGGCATTAGGATTCTCAGAAGACTATGTAGACACTTCTAAGAGTATAGTCATCAAGGCTTATGATGATGAGGAAAGGTCGTCCAAAGGAGTTATCACACTCCCTATCAGAATTGGCCTAGCAATTATGAACACCAGCTTCCAAGTCTTGGATCTCACCCTTCCATACAACTTGTTGTTAGGTAGACCTTGGATACACGTAATGAAAGCCGTCCCTTCAACTTACCACCAATGTCTTAAGTTCCCTTATAATGGCACCGAGATCATGATTGATGGTGATCTAGATCCTTTTCAATATTGTACAAGCCTAAGGTAAATTTCACAACGAAAAGTACCTATTAACCAAGAAGCTTCTTCATCCACTTTATCCCTCTACGTTGACCCATCACGTCTTACCAAGTTCATTTCATTCAAACCACCATCAAACACTCCTAAGGTCGAGATCCAAGACAAGGGTTGTGGCGAATATCACATAAAGGCATCATACTATGTTAGTCAACTGATTCCACCTAAGGCATATGGCTTGCCCATGGCAAATAGAAGACAATCAGTAGTCACATTCCATGTTCCCCCTACAATGACTTTGACCAAATGGGGAGAGTTAAGTGAAGAAATTGTGGACAACGGTGATATTACCTCCTGGTTATATCAAGAAGACAATGAATACCCCCCGTCGTCTATTCAAATAGCTAAGGAACAATATGGAAAGGGCTTTAAGATTATGCAAAACAAAGGCTATGATGGGCACAGTGGGTTAGGACTACATCATAATGGAAGGACAGAACCGATCACTGTCTCACCACGACCAAAATACCTAGGGCTAGGGTGTCAACCGCTTAGAATTGGGTTTCTTGGTACTTCGTCACTATTTCAAGAGGAATATTGTGCTTATATAGGTATCAAGACATCTCACGAACCACTTCCCCCAGTCTACAATGAGTCTCACAAACCACTTCCCCCAGTCTACGACGAGTCTCATGAATCACCTCCCCCAGTTTATGATGAATCTCCCAAATCAAGCGATGGTGAATGGGATTCTCTTTCCTCTACTAGTACCATGAACATAGCTTATCTCTTTGGAGAATTGGACCTAAAGGTAAAACCTGTACCAAAATCATCTAGTCCCCGTCTTAGGAAACACATGTCTAAAGAAGAATGGAATAAACACTATTATTGGAAAAGCCTCGATCGTGCATCTTGGGCACCTGTAGAACCATCTTCTGACGACTCGGCCCTTACGATAGTCCTACAACAAGATATACCTGCCCATAGGAAGAAGAACAAGAAGGAGTTAGTCCAAAACTTCTGTGATTATGTCAACCACTCTCTATTCACCTTGTCAGCTGCTACCATTAAAAACTCTGATGATGACATTCCCTTCATATATCCTGAGCTTATCGACTGGGATCAACAAGGTACACCCATCATAGATACATTTGAGAATGACGAAGCAATTGTTGAGTTCATGGGACTTAGAGAAGGCATACCAAGAGGGGATCATAAAGTTGGTTTTACCATAGGCTTGGACAACAAAGCATATTTTAGGGAGTCTATTTACACCTCTAGTTGCAAAAATGAGAATAAAAAGAAAAAAGATGAAAAAGAGAAAAATGATGAGTCCCTAGGTGAAAACTGAGAGGCACCTTTGGATGAAGAAACAATCAAAATAAAGGATGTATCCGAGGGCGAAAACCTCTCTAAGGCACCCAAGGATAGAGGTTTAAATATTATCCCCGTTGAACAAGAAAAGTCACCGATGCTAGTAGAAGAGTCTATTGTAGTCAACATAGGTACATAGGAGAATCCTCGGATAGTATATTTTGCAACTTCTTTAACACAGACAAAACAACATCAGTTTAATAACTTCTTCAAAAAGAGACAGATAAAATTTGCATGGTCGTATGCTGACATGCCTGGGTTGGATCCAGACCTAATATTGCACCATTTACCATTACAGCTAGGTATTAAGCCAGTCAAACAGAAGTTAAGGAAAATGCATCCGCAAATCGCTCTACTAGTCAAAGTAGAACTTAAGAAACTCTTGGATGTAGGATTGATAAGGACAATAGACTATGTAGATTGGATTTCAAATCTTGTGCCAGTGACTAAACCAACTGGGGGCATTCGCATTTGCACAGACTTTAGAGACATCAACAAGGCATGTCCTAAGGATGACTTCCCCTTCCCGAACATAGACATGATAGTGGATATTACAGCAGGATACGAGATGTTATCCCTCATGGATGGTTTCTTTGGATATAACCAAATAAAAATCGTGCCCAAAGACCAACACAAGATAGCTTTCACATGTCCATGGAGCACGTACTATTGGAATGTTATGCCATTTGGGCTTAAGAACGCAGGAGCTACCTATCAACGGGAAATGACTATGATTTTCCATGAATTTGTACACACTCTTATGGAAGATTATGTAGATGACATAATAGCTAAATCATAAACAAGGGAAGATCATTTGGAGGTTCTAGACAAAATATTCCGAAGGCTAGAGAATTACAACGTCAAGCTAAATCCGAAGAAGTGTGTCTTTGGAGTGAAATCGGGAAAATTGCTAGGGTACATCATTTCCAGAAGAGGCATTGAAGTAGATCCAGAGAAGGTAAGAGCTATCATAGAAATGCCTCCTCCTATCAACATTGGTCAACTAATAACACTACAAGGAAGATTGCAATCCATCAGGCATTTCATTGTACAACTGGCAAACAAAATACACCCATTTCAACATTTGCTCAAGAAAGGAGTACCATTTGTGTGGACACCAAAATGTCAGGAAGCTTTCCAGAAAATTAAGGGCTACTTGCTCACTCCACCTATTCTCATACCACCTACAAATAAAAAACTGTTGATACTATACATCTCAGCAACACAGTCAGCATTAGGAGCTCTTCTCGCACAACACGATGATCAAGGTCATGAGAGAGCAGTCTACTACATCAATCGTACCTTGGTAGGATATGAATTAAACTATAGAAATATAGAACGTTCTTGTCTTGCGGTACTCTTTGCTACTCAAAATCTATGGCACTATGTGCTCAATCGCCAAACAATGTTGGTTGCAAAGATTGATCCCCTCAAATATCTCCTAAGTAAGGTAGCATTAATAGGTCGATTGGCTAAATGGGTTATGATACTTAGCGAGTATGACATCCAATATATGGAAAGGAAGGCTATAAAAGGACAAGTGATTGTAGATCATTTGGTAGATGCACCCATGAAGGCAGACCATCCTTTAGTGGCAGATTTTCTTGATGAATTTATCTTTAACATTGACACTGGAACAAATTGGAAATTATACTTTGATGGGTCACATACACAATGTGGTTGAGGAGCAGGTATTCTATTTGTGACACCTCAAGGTGACACCATTCCTAAATCATTCAAGATTTCTTTCCCTTACACCAACAACATAGCAGAGTATGAAGCCTTAGTGACAGGATTAAAAATGGCAGCACAATAGAAGACTAAGAGCCTACATGTTTTTGGCGATTCTCAGCTAGTAGTACGACAAGTAAATGATGATTATGAGACTAAGGATGAGAAACTTGCCCCCTACAAGCACATGGCCGATAGTTTCAAGCAGTACTTTGATCATATTTCCTTTCAAAAAATACCATGTATTCAGAACAGGGCGGTAGATGTTGTGGCAACCGTGGGTTCCTTGTTGGATATTCCGAGTAATGTGCCTAAGTTTGAGTTTCTGGTTGAACAGTTGTTGGTCCCCGCCTATAATTTCCCTGATTCTATGATGGTGTGTACAATTTTTGGTCCTACTTCCCCTTGGTATAAATACATATTCAACTACCTAACCAACCAAACCTTACCTCCAGACTTCTCCAATAACCAACGTCGAAGCTTCATCCGTAAGTTAGCTAAGTACACCATCATTGGTGATACCCTGTATAGACGTACCTTAGATAACGCCCTAATGAGATGTCTCGATGTTGAAGAAGCACAAACAACTTTGCGAGTAGTGCACAAGGGTATATGTGGATCCCATTTGAGTGGTCCTACTTTAGCCCATAAGATTATGAGATTAGGTTATTATTGGCCTACTATGGAGAAAGACTCATATATCTTTGTAAAGACATGTAGATAGTGTCAGATACATGGAAATTTGATAAGAGCACTAGCACAAGAGCTTCATCTGATTACATCACCATGGCCTTTGCCCAATGGGGAGTTGACCTCATAGGTAAGATACACCCTCCATCATCCAACGGCCATTAATTCATCATAACTACCACCGAATACTTCACCAAATGGATCGAAGCTATTCCCATGACCTACATCACCGGCACGCAAATATCCAAGTTTATCTTAAACTACATCATTTTTCGGTATGGTGTACCCCAATCCATAATCACAGACAATGGTCACCCATTCAAGAACCAAGAAGTACGCCATCTATGTGAAGAGTTCCATATCAAGCATCATTTTGCCACCCCATATTACCCGCAAGGTAATGGCCAAGTTGAGGCATCTAATAAAACCATTGTTAGAATCCTAAAGAAGACTATCAATGAAGTTGGTTGTAACTGGCACCTACAGCTAAATCTTGCCTTATGGGCTTATCGTACAAGCATCCGTACTCCCATTGGCACCACTCCATATTCCCTAGTATTCGGATCCGAAGCCATCTTACCTATTGAGGTTGAGATACCTTCCCTGTGGGTATCCTTGAAGGGTCACATTAACGATGAAGAATACCGTGTATCTAGGTTACAAGAGCTAGAATTACTGGATGAATGAAGACATAAAGCACTAGACCATTTACAAGCATATTAGAATCATCTTCGTCAAAGCTAAAATAGGAAAGTTCTAAATAAACACTTTGGCATTGGTGACCTAGTTTTAATGGAGAATCCTAAGAATCAAGCTGAATGTGAAAAGCCAGGAAATTTTGAACCTAACTGGTTAGGGCCTTATATTCTCACCAAAGCCTTTGGATTAGGAGCATACCAACTCTCTACTCCTGAAGGAGAGCCACTTTTGTCACCTATCAACAGTCTTCATCTAAAGAGGTTCTATGCTTAGCTTTTGAGAATCCGTGTCTTAATCTAGAAAATACAAGAAAAATGGAAAAAACAAAAAAATGGTTACCTTGATGAAAACCTGGCAAATAGGCATCTTGGTGACACCAAAAAAAATTGATAAAATCAAAAAAAAGTAAAGAGAAATAATTCGTCCAATAGTGAAAACCGCTTCGGTGGCACTATGGATAAGTACCATTGTGAAAACCTGGAAAACAGGCGCCATGTGTATTCAAACTCGCTCTTCCATCTACCATCATTCCAATCAGAATTTTGCACCATCCCTCATAATAAATGGTTGTCCTATCCATTGCTCGGAACGATTGACATCTAACATCCATTTTGTCACACTCCATCTCACAGGTCTTATTCTTGATTGGGAGAAAATCCTAGTTTTGTTCCATGAAGACCTTGTACATAGCATTACACCATCGGAAAATGTCCTGAAAATTTCCAAAAAGATCAAAAAACTTCAAAAATAAATCAAAAATCAAAAATCAAAACATGTCAGAAAATCCCAAAAATAGAGTCAATTCAATCAGGTCAAATTCAATCATGTCAAGTCAATCATGTCAAGTTGGTCATGTTAAGTCAGTCGTAGACATAGTCGAACTACATTGCCTCTGCGACTAGGACGTAGGCAAGGCCATCAATCGATGTGCCCTCGAGGCATTAGGTTAGTCAGTCTAGGTTTTTCATGTATCACACACATTAAAATCATGACTCTTTGTACATTCAAATTCATTGGTCATGTCGAACTATGAGGTCTCTACGTGTACAACGTAGGCAAGGCTAATCAATTGATGAGCTCTTGAGACCACACTAGGTCAATCCATTAGGGTTCATTCACATTCAATTCACTATCACACACATTGCATATCATTCACTTAGATACATGTCTTTAGCCGCATTAGGTCAGTACTTTAGGGTATCATCTCATGTCATACACTATCAATACACACACACACACTTTTAATCAGTCAATGAATCAAAACAAGTCATGCAACAACAAGGCAAAGCATCTCAAACAGTCATCAAGTCAATATCAAACACATTGTCAAAACGATCAACTTATGTCTTTACAAGATATGTCTTTCTTGTCAATAGATGTCATCGAATTGTTATAGCCTTATGTAGCTTGTCGCATCAATGTTATCAAGCTCCAATGTCTTATACGACATGTGTCTTTTCTGAAACCAGGCTTTGTCATGTCTTATACAGATAGTCACCCAGTCGAAACCAAACTCAACGTCTTATTGCGGTATGTGTCATCCCTCACATTATGCTATGTCAAACATCAAATAATCAAACAATCCCACAAGATCAAGTTTTGGCGAATACATTTATTTGGCTTTATGACTTTATATCTTATTTTGTCTTATCTTTTTATTGATTTGTGCAAGATCCTGTTACTAGCTTTCTCAAGGATGTCCCTTGAAGGATTTAGAGAAGCAAGGATGTCTCGGGACTCTTTTTCTTTGGCTGCAGTCTGTCAACTGTCTTTTTAACATTGGTTTGTGAGTAATGTTACTAGTTTCCTCAAGGATGTCCTATCAAGGATTTAGAGGAGAAATGATGTCCCATGACCCATCTTTTATTTGTCTGTTGTCTATGGTTTGTTAAGACAAAACGACTAGGGCATCTTGTCCTTAGTCTAAGTTAAGACACTCCTTGTCTATGATTGTCTATTTTTTACAGATGGATGACTTTGTACACTATGATCTATCTCATATCATAGTGTGTATTATCCATTTGTGTCATGTCCCACCCAATGATGATAACAAGCAAAGCATAAAGTACATGGAAAAATATCAAAGATCATGTGTTTTTCAATCAATCAACCTTCATTATTTCTTACTAACATTATAAATTCATTCGTGCTAACATTTCTTCTCCAAACATAATGATAAAGTCCTATGACACAACAAAAACATTAGATAATCTGTATACATTCCATAAACATCTCATATAGTTACCATTGCATTAATATCTTCATTACATATTTGCACAGTCATTACATCATAGGCATTTCATCATCATACATAATAGAAACATTACACATGTACATCTCAAATCACATATAAATAACATCATATCCATTCAGTACATCCATTCTCATAAGTAAATAAAGCATCCATAACATCATAAAATGCATAACTCATAACATGTAGAAGCATTCATTCATAACACATATACATACATCATCTAGGAAACATCATCATATAGAAGTAATGCATCACCATAAAATAGAACTGCATCTCATATAGAAGCCGCCAAAATCATATATATATATATCACTCAACATAATGTGTCACAGTACAATGTCATAATGTATCAATAAATAAAACATGAGCTCGCAGGCTCTCTGATCAAAATACAATGTCTACATATGTACACTATCATCGTGTCCCACTACCACTACTGTCATGTGGTGAAGGGGGTGGGAAAATCCTCGAAGGTTCTCTTTGTGAGGTGGAAGGCATCTCATACGGACCTGCCCTCGGTAGTCCTACCACACACTTGGTACTCTGTGACTTGGTGTGATTCCTGCTCTGTGATCTCTGACTACGAACCTCTGAAAAGCTAGGAGATCGTCTCTCTGCTGGCACCACTGCCTCGTATAGATCCCTGTAATAGGTAGCTCTCTCAACTGATCTAACTAGCTCCCGAACCATGCCATCAGATGAAGACCCACTACAAAGGCATCTGACCTCTGTGAACTGCTGCTCTATCTCTTGTCAATGGGCTATGGCTTGATCTCTCTCCATAAGTGCACTGTCTCTCTTTGCGTAGGTGTTGTCTCTCTCTATCCTCATGGCATCAAACTCTATTGTCATCACTCTCAATATCTCCTCCAAAGCCTCCCTATCTCCATCCCTAGGGGCATCATTCTCCCGTCTCCCCTCAACTATCCGATCCCGGAGCTCCCTCTCCTACTCCTCCATCGGTGCCTCATCCTCCAGATCATCCTTCCCATATCCTACCAAAATACCTAGAGGGTCTATAGCCATATCCATATCCACATCCTTTGCAACATCCTCTACTCCAATATCCACCTCTGCATGCTCCTCTGCAACTGCCTCATCGGCAGCATGCTCATCCCCAGCCTGTACATCCACTCCACCTCTGATGTCCAACATTGGTACATCCTCCACTACGCCTCTCAAATAGGTGAAATTCCACCTACCTGACCCCCTCTCCGTCCTCTCCGTCCATGCCTACCACCTCTACCATCATCACCCCTCCCTCCCACTCTACAAACTCTAGCACATCCACCTCTTTGTCGTCCTCTCGATCTTGTGCCTCGTCTCTCCACTCGTGTCGACAAATCTGGATCGGTATATGGAATAGGACGATGCACTACCCACCATGCATCATACGCAATTGTCGTACCTAGGTCTGCTAATCCATCTCTCCATCCCCACTGTACTGGTTGTAATGCCTATATCTCTACCTCTGCAGTAGCTACTGGAATCATGGGTCCCCAATATGGAACCTCTCTAGACGAATGAGCAAACTCTCCTTTGGTCTGAGGCTCATCCTGAACCTCACCAAACTATCTCAAAACCCTATCTGGTAGGTGTCTCTCAATGATATATACACTAGAAACAGTCCTCCCAATAAGGTACTATGTCTGTCTGCAGAATGGAAAATGTATATCCTCATCTGCCCACTCCTCACAATCTATGTACGATCTCCACATGAACTGATCCAAAATGTCAAGTGCATGTTGCCAATATCCTATGTCTCCTACATGCGTCTAAGTAATGTGTCCTGTATATCGGAACACATACGGAAATCTCTCATGTCGCTCTACAGTAACTGGAGGATGAAACACAGCTATCCTCTCCCAACCCCACACCATCAGTAGAGTGGTCCCACAGCTAAGTGACTGAGCATCTCTATAAGCAATGTCATGTAGATGAAAATATAACATCCCTAGTAGACATGGACCCCAAGCATACCTAGTCTCACTCTCCAGCATACCAACCAACATCGCACCCCATCCAACTGGAAATCCATGACCTCATCTATCTGGAAGAACTATCCCCCCAATCAGAGTACACAATATATAGTCAATCCTATCGTATCTATCTACTAATACTGGCCATCTGATCTCATAATGCTCAATGTTGAGCCTACTGATATCATCCACCTGATAAAATCTCACCAACTCGGTCAATCCACGCTGGGTATCATATATAACCCGCTCTCCTCTAATCGGAAGTCTCAAGATCCTGTACACATCCTCCAATGTGACAGAGGCCTTCCTAGTCGACAAATGAAAGGACGATGTCTCAGATTGCCATCACTTGCACAATGTCATCAGCATACCCATGTTCGCCCGAATAGTGGGCATCGACAAACAGTGATGAAGACCAAGTCTCCATAATAGCCATATCTCTGCAGTTGTCAAACGATCTCTTAGATTGAATGTGTTCGGACGTGACTCCCGCGTATATATAGGGTCTAGTACAACCTGCATTTAAAACATGATGTCAAGAATTTTCAAGCTTTTCTTAGAAAATTTTACAAGCCAAATGTGGCTCACTTTAACGAATGTGGTGTATTTTTACAAATGTGTTGCACGAAGCCTCACTTGCGGTGCATATTACATATGTGTCGCATATTTTCCACACCCCTTTTCAACATACTGCACATACGGTTTAATAAACCACATGCAGTGCATTTTCTGCAGCCTACCTATCTACTACATATGCGTTTCACTAATGCATATGCAGTTCACTACGCTACATGCGACTATTCCTAATGCAAATGCATGGCATAAATACACATGTGGTGCATTATATTTCATATGCGATCATTCCCTAAAATGCCTAATCTAGCCTAGACGTGTTTTCACACATGCATCGTTTCGCAGTCAAATGCGGCGAATACGACGGCATATGCGTCGTTCACGATGAACCGCATTTGCTAATTGAGTTTTCAACACCTAAAAACACGTGCAAAACTAAATTTCCAAATATCATTTTCAGGTACATACCAGTGGTCCTGTGTCGACTGGCCTCCTGAACATCCGGATCCGATATCCTCGATGCGCAGGATAGGGAATGGGTGCCATTTTCGTCAGCTAGTCAGAGCAAATCTTCCTTTTTCCAAACTCCTTCGGGTGCAAATGAATTTGATTTCAACCTAATTCCTATTTATAGGCAGATTTGGGTGGCATTTCTTCAACCCTTCTCTACTGGTCGCTTAGCCTTTCAACTTCAAATGACTCGTACACGTCCGTATCAACTCCAATTTCAATTTTGTCAACTCCATAGTATTTCTGACCATCTAATTGATTAATCAGGAATATCTCCTGATTTTTTTGAAATTTTTCAAAAAATTGTCAATTTTCCCGAGGGGGCATACCCTAACCTGTTTCATGTTGGGGCACGATCGGGGCATATTTTCTTTGACACAATGCTAAAACAACATTGTATCAAAGAGGGGCAAACTGTAGACACCAAAAATTGGTCTAGGCCTGCGAGCACCACTTTCGACATAATTTTCTAATATCCATTGTCATGATTAAATAATTTCAATTATTTAATTACCCTTTCTAACGCATATTTCCTCTATTAATTAAATACCCTTTTTAATTAATTCACTAATTCATTTATTCAACCTTGATTAATTAAATAAATTATATTTGTTTAATTATGTCTCTAACTAATTAATTCTTCCTTCTTAATTAAATAATTTATTATTTAATTACCCCTTTGTCATATTTCAACTATAAGTAAATATTTATTATTTATTTATTCATTTAACCCCCTTTATCTATAATTAAATATTTATTATTTAATTATTCATATTATCCTTTTCAACAGTCAAATTAAATAAATTATCTTTATTTATTTAATTAAAGTCTCTTACTTTCGAATGTTGAATTAAATTAACATTTAATTCATATTTGTTTATTTATGTCACATTCTTCTGTCAATCAATTATCTAATCGTTCACTCACCTTCTAAACTCAAGATCTATTTTTATTTCTCTAGTTATCTTCGGATTCAAAATCTGATTATCTCTGCGAGAGGACTCTTTGTCACAACTAGTCAGTTAACTAGTTCCAACTCATATGCATGATGTGTTTATTAATTAAATATCTTTATTTAATTAATGAACTCATGTTTTCATTCGAATGCATTATTCTCCATCTTCTAACTTTGTCTTTGACATTCAAATTATGTTCCTTTCTATTTTCGAAGACTCTTAACTAGAGATTAAGATCTTGAACTCGTGTTCTAACTTAATCCTTATCCTGCAATCTTTTCTAACTCATGTTCTAACTCACATTCTATCTGACACAGAACTCACATCGCATGGCATTCATCAATCTCATCTTTCAGTCTGAGCCGATCGTTTGAAAATCCAAAATTTATAAAATTGCATGTCATTATCATTATTCCTCCTCCTGAAATCATACACTTTTGAGAAGAAACTTATCTTCGATATTTTTCTTAGACACTCGATGAAGTTATGCTTGCATCAATATTGAGAAATCTGAGGGCAAGAATACTAAAACAACAAAATGGAGAAGAGCAATCAAGATAATTCGAAGGAGTGAACGCATATTCGGTGAGATATCTCCATTAATTTGTTTATTTTATTATGTTTATTTCCTCGTTCTTTGTTGTTTGATTTAGATTAATATTGGTTAGATTAAGATTAAAATTGTTTATTCTAGTTTGCAGATATCCTAATCTAGATTTTTAATTCTATGTTACAATGATAAATTATTCATAATTTATGTCTACTAGTTTGTAATAACTCAAACTACATACCCTTTTACATTCAATAAGAGCCTACATTTATGAATTATCTTGAGAGAGTTATGCATTTTTTAAGTAATAGGTAAAGTAATAATTCATAACAATTTTAATATGGGAATATTAACTATGTTTTATATTTGATTTACATCATAATCTATTCATTAAGTTTATTTTTTGATAGATTTAGCTTGGACCTATGAAGGTTTTGCTTGTGGGCTTCAATGGTTTCTTCTCACAGTGATAAGGGTAAGTGAATGCTTCCCTTTATGGTGCATTTCCCTCTTAAATAGCTCGATTAGAGCTCAATTTAAAAAAGAATGTGATTTTTACTTCTGAGGCTGCAGCCATTGTATTCTCTCCAATGAATTCTCACAAAGAAAAAGCTCGAACCCACATATTGTTTCTTTACACTTGATATTTTAATAACAAAACCAAGTGGGTTTTCTATTTTTGTGAACATTTGTGAGCCAACAGATGTTAGAGTACATGGATGTACTCCCACAGCTCCAAGAATCACTTGCAACGATAAACCTATCACACTATGAAGAAATAAGTAAGATATTATTGCTCAACAACTCAGATCAAATAAAACATCAAATATGGATTATGTGAACAACTATCGCATTGAATATGTTGTTGTAGAGAATGAATCAATATAAAATGAGATCAATCCTTATAAAATGAGATCAAGAAAACCCTAAAGAGTGCATTTAATAACTAGAATAATTATTAAATGCCTACAAAATGCATTTTAAGCTTATCCTAAGTGAAATAATAAAAGGTGACTTAATTAAATAATTAATTAATAAACCTTTTAATCTAACACCCCCCTTAAGATGAACTTAGGGAGTAGCTACAAACTATGTGCATGAAAGCAATGCAACTACAAGCTAGAAAGTAAACTTGGGTCCTGGCAACTAGGCCTGATGAGGTACCCAATCACAACCAAATCTCTATGAAGTGGAGTAAAGGAGAAAACCCAATGGGAAAAACTCCTCTCCAAAAAGAGATAGAAATACAAAGGTGAAATAAGAAGAGAGATAGGAGGACTCAACATGATCCCCAAAGAACTACTTCTATCACACAAGTACAAAATATTTTCCCCCCATAGGAGAGAGAAAAAGAGGATATGAATCCCCCCCACAAAGAAATAGCTCTTGTATCACTAGCAAACATTTGAAGGAAAAATTTGATTCATTGCCTACAAACAACATTTATCCCCTTAGGAAGAAATAGGCCAACTAATGAAATGTGAAGCCAATCCAAAAACATGGGTGAATCTAGAATCCGAATCCAAATGGAAGGTGTCTTTGAAAATTGCTCAAGCATCCTCAAGTCGAAAAGAGAAAATGCCAATCCTGAAACCTGTGAAGACTTATGAAGCACATGCTCCAAAGATAATGAACACGATGGGCCAACAACAGTGATGTGGTTGTCAACAAAGAGGAGATGAATGTCCTCAAAATAATCCTCCAAATCTACAATATAAGACTCCACAAACAAGAAAGATTTGTCTACAACATAAGAGTCCAAAGTAGCTATGTCTGGAAGATGAATGATTCCCTACTGCACTGAATGAGGAACAACAAGAGATGTTGATGAAGTCTCAATCTGAATAGTGGGAACATGAATACAAGTCTCTGAACCATCGGCACATGAAAGACCTATGATATACTCAAGCTCCTCTAGAGTACGATTATCATAGGGTATGAAATCTACATCCACAAGAGGGATGAGACAATCTGCAACGAGATCCTTTGGGAATGGAGAGATATTAGAGTAGACATGAAAAAAGTACAAATTCGTTTTGACACACCTGATCTCGATTTACTAACAACATTTCCTTCTAAATCACATTCTCAGCATTTCATTGCATTCTATCCCTTAACTTGATAAATCATTATTTATTGGATTAAATCTTCTCCTTTCAATGATTAAATTAATCAATTTAATTTAATTAACCTATCTATTTAATTAAGTAAATCATTTTATTTAATTAAATTCTCTAAAGTCCTCCTATTAAATTAAATAAATTAAACCTTATTTGATTTAATCATCGAAGTTCTCCTGGATTAAAATAACATTTATTTGATAGATCATTTTTACCCAACCAATTCATAAATCAAGTTCCAAGTTGTCGGTCACCCAATTCTTCATTAAATTAATCAAAACCATGATTAAGTTAATCTCTTTCATTAAAATCTTTTAGAGAATGCAAGTTGCATAATAAATCAATTTATTTGATTTACTAAATTCTCTATTTTCCCTCACAAAGCATCAAAAAGGGAATATTCCATTTTTGAATTCAAAAAGGCCAAGTGGACTTGGTCCTTCCAACAAGGCATTAAAAGCCTCTTACATGTCCTTGACCTTGAGCCAAGTGACATTAACTTCATTCATTTTCCCTCTTCAACATGTCATTTCTCAAATTTGAAATGCCACCTAATTGCATTTATTGGCACATTGGCCAAAACTTGCACATTCCTCATTCAATCACATTTGGACAAGTGGCACAATGCCATTGGACTATCTTTTGTCCCACATTGCTTATTTCCACTATCTCTTCCAAGATTTGAATCTATAAATTGGAGACCCTTCTCCTCAATCATCATCCACAATTTACATGCAAAGTTACTCTCTTCAATTGAGAACTAATTTTGCTCATTGCTTCCAATCATCCATCACTTTTTATAGAATATAACATAGGTTATGCTCAAATCTCTTTGGAGATTTGACCATTGATTCAATCAATTCACATTTGCAATATAGGAATTGGGAAAGGGCCAATTGCAACATGTCATTGGCACCAATTCCCCCATGGGATCATCATGTTATTGGCTTAATTAGGATTTAGTTTAAGTTTTTGTTTTCATGTTCCTCATTTTCCTAATTTTAGCTTTAATAAATGGATTTTGTGGGGAATCCCTCATTGTTTGCTTGCATTTAGATCTAACACTAACAATGTTTGTCGTCTTTGTGCAATTGCAGGTTTAGGGGTTCACAATTAGAGTCTCCAAAAATCTCCCAAAGATGTTGCCAAATTGTGTGAGGACAAAAAATGTTAGATAAAGCACACAAAGTGTCAAAATCAACACTACAACCAATAACCCCTACAATATGATATCGAATAATAATCCATGCTAATAAACTCCTTGATGTGTCTAGTGTAGGTATGAGTCCATACAAATGAGGCAAAATACCAAGCCACCTCAGATGTGTCAGGATGTCATGACACCAAGACTCATAGTTGTCCTTATCCAGCTTGATCACGTAAGGGTGAGTAGGAAAACCCATGATACTCACTCAAATAAAAAAATCAAATATTGAAACTCTCAACAACGATAAATCAGATCAACATAACCCATCCAACACAAACATATCTCATGTAGGTGTCAAAACATCCAAGTAATTAAGAAAAGTGTAAAAAAATGCAAAGCTAAATAAAATGTACCTAATAAATTATCTAATTAAACCATCTACAGATCTAGAAAGAGCACAGAACCACCTTTGCAATGCCTATTTGTTTTCAAAAAATGGAGTTCGTATGCAAAATATGCCCACGAAAGTGCGAAAATGATGATCTGACTTTGACTAAGAAAAAATGTAGAAAAACCAAAAAACTAGAATATAAAACCTACACCACTAGATCTGATTCGGAACCAGCTTTTCGACGATATTTGTTTTTTGAAAAACCGAGTTCGTATGCAAAAGTTATGGCCAAAATACCAAAATTGCTCCAAAAGGGTTTGGGGGTTAAGCCTGGCGGTTTGGCTAGCCGCTAGCATTAACTGCAAGCATTAACCACTAGCGGTTAGTGGTTAACTTACGTCGGTGGCCATTACCTTTGTTTTTTTTTTTAAATCTTGGATTGTGTGTCATACCAAGTTGTACGACCCAGAAATGAAAAAAAATTGCCTCCCAGAGTCACTGTGTCCGATTTTGATGATTTGACAGTCAATTTAGGGGTTTTTTAGCGCTCTGAACATAATGGTGAGCTCCATTTGGGCTGAAAACACTCCAAAATTTTAGGTATGCTCTAGATCTGGAAACCGTCATAAACTTCAAACCCTTGCATATCTGACAAACGAAGGCCTTTTTCGATAAAACAAAAGGCAAACCTGACTGTTCTGACATCTCTGGATTCAATGGAATGCTCAAAATTTGACCACGGATCACAAATATTAATGCATGAGTTGATTTATTTGAAAAAATTGGATAATGTGGCTACAAATCTGGTGTTGTGATACCATGTTAGAGTAGATGGATGTACTCCCACAGCTCCAAGAATCACTTGCAACAATAAACCTATCACACTATGAAGAAATAAGCAAGATATTATTTCTCAACAACTCAGATCTGATAAAACATCAAATAAATATACATTATGTGAACAATTATCGCATTGAATATGTTGTCATAGAGAATGAATCAATATACAATGAGATCAATCCTTATAAAAGGAGATCGAGAAAACCCTAAAGAAATCCCTAAAGGGTGCATTTAATAATTAGAATAATTATTAAATGTCTACAAAATGCATTCTAAGTTTGTCTTAAGTGAAATAATAAAAGGTGACTTAATTAAATAATTAAGTAATAAACCTTTTACTCTAACAATAAACTCCTCCAGGTCGTGGCTAACCTTTCCTTGATCTGGGCATTTTTGAGTTTATGGCTCAAGGGTTCCATTATTTTTGTCTTGGCATCTCCTTTCTATTTGAAATCCTAACTTCATGAAGCTCAATTTGAAGCTTTGACTAGGGTTTCTATTTTTCCATATGGTCATGGCCCTACTTGTATTTCTCTTATTTTTTGGGGCTTGACACATATTGTAAAATAATGAGAGCCTTTTGCATTTGCATTTTTTGTTAAAACCCTCATATGGGTATACGATATTCAAGAGGAAACATGCCTCCATGTCCTGGTCATTAAATTTGGAAATGAATATAAAGAAAAGACCCAAATAGAACTCTTTCATTTTTTGCATTTTATGATCTTCTGAAAACGGGTTACCAACCCTCAATACTTAAAACATCACTTCCTGTAGTAGTATGGCTCCTTGAACTGAATCATATCGTTTTGTTGAGAAACTGAAAACTGCATTCCTACCTTATTAAAATGTCATTTTCCCTTCACTTTGATTGTATAATGGAAACTATGCTTTTACAATTTCACTTTGGCTCCATTGTTGTGATAAAAAATAAACAACACAACTGCTCTTTATAATTGGTCTTGTAGCTTTGCTTGTTTTTCCTGAAACTATTCCTATGGTGAGATA